>PVJC01000582.1:0-62041 GCA_004026665.1 Murina feae
GTATATGGTATGTGGTGTATATGTGAGTGTGGTGTATATGAGTGTGGTGTATATATGAGTGTAATGTATATGGTATGTGGTGTATATATGAGTGTAATGCATATGGTGTGTGGTGTATATGTGAGTGTGGTATATATGAGTGTGGTGTATATGAGTGTGGTGTATATGGTGTGTGGTGTATATGTGCCTGGTGTATATGTACGTGGTGTGGTGTATATGGTGTGTGGTGTATATGTGCATGGTGTGGTGTATATGGTGCGTGGTGTATATGGTGTGTGGTATATATGTGCATGATGTGGTGTATGTGGTGTGTGGGTGTTGTGTGTGTAGCTCTGTAATCATATCACATATGTAGATCCATGTAACCACCACAGTCACACACAGGACTGTCTGTCACCACAGAGCCCTGTGCTCCCTTTATAGTGAGACTCACCTCCTCACCGCTCCTACTCCGACGCTTGCAAGTACTATGTTGTCCCCCTCTTTGTAACGTTGTCACTTTGCAAGTGTAATGTCGGTGGAATCATATAGTGTGTGATCTGTATTTAAAACCGCACACTATGTAACCTTAATTTTAAAAATAGTTGGCGTGGTGTTTTCTCTGATGTGGCTGCCACAGGCTGCACATTCCTTTTGGGTCATGACTTGACATAGGAAACTACCAATGTTTTCCAAAAACTTCCCCGTTAAACTGACAGTCGCGAAGGCCCCAGCAGCTGTGTTTCGGGAGAGGTGCCACCTGCACATCAAGTGGAGCATCCCCATGGGCGTCAGCTTCCAGGCAGCCTGGTGAACCCCTCAGTGGCTGACATGAGTCAATGTCTGTCCTTTAATGTCCTTGAAGTCAGGTACCGACTTGTACTTGTCACCTGGCTAGCACCTGGTCCCGTGTCGGCACACAGTAGGTACACAGGCGTGTCTCCTGGGAGCAGGTGGACTTTGTTTCTAAGGGAGCTTGTTGACTCTAAACTGATTGCTGTTGAGAAGTGACTATTCTTTCCTCAAAGATGCTTTCCCCTCAAATTCCCCGGGAGTTTTTTTTTTTTAGTATATGTGCTGCCGAAGCGAGCACAAGGAGTTTTTTAAAAAAATATATAATATATTGTTATTGATTTTTACAGAGAGGAAGGGAGAGGGATAGAGAGTTAGAAACATCGATGAGAGAGAAACATCCATCAGCTGCCTCCTGCACCCCCCAACCCCCCACTGAGGATGGAGCCTGCAACTGGGCATGTGCCCTGACAGGGAATCAAACTGTGACCTCCTGAGGTCAACCACTGAGCTGTGCCTGCAGTTTTTTTTTAATCAAGAAAGGGGGGGCTGTGGCAGCAGCTGCGACTTAAGTGGCCTTCTTCCCAACGACGGTCTGGAAGTGAGCACAGGAAATCACGCAAATGGGCAACAGGAGGCCAGCGTTGGCCCGGGAGGCCTGCTGGGTGCTTTCCAGGGTTCTGCTCCCCCTCCAAGGAGCACGGGGCACGCTGGCCGCCATGTGCTTCCAATGCCTCAGGGAGAAGTGTTCCCACAGCTGGAAGCAGCAGGTGGAGTGTTGCCCTCCTTATTTCGTCCGAAGGTCTGAAGGCCTGAGAGAGACAGAACTGCCTCCCCAGCCCCCCTCCGCCCCGCCTTCTCGCCAGCCCTTCCCCTTGCAGCTGCCAGTCCTGGAAGGCCTCCGCCCTCACGGGGCTGCGCGAGGGCAGCCTGCCCCCAGCACCCCGTGCCACCTCTCACAGCATTGACCGACTGTATGGAAGATGATTGTGCTTTGTTGTCACCCACAATGGCTTGCAAACCCAAAGGGGACTAGGCTGCATTGTCTTTTCCCTACATGGCCCCCATGCCTGGCTTAGTCCCTGGTCCAGGGAGCGGCTCAGCATGTACTGGTTAGATGAATGAATGAGTGAATGACGAGAAGAGCAATAGGCACAGCTTATGGCAGTCAAACAGTCGCCAGTATTTTGGCACCATTTGTTGTAGTTCTTACTGAAGACTCACTGGAGAGACGATGGCCACTGTCATCGATGTGGTTGGAGGGCACATGGAATCACCTGGAGCCGTGGTCACACTCAGGCTGGTGGCCTCTGCCGTTCCTGGCTGTCTGCCAGGAGTGCCCAGGCGCTGCATTCGGCACATTGTCAGGTGCTTGCTGTTCTGTGATCAGTCGGAGCCACTGCGATGACAGAGGACTTGCGCTTAAGTGCATCTTTTAACAGGTTTTTAAAAAATGGCAGCACCACAGCCTGGGCTGTAAAGGCGGCATTACTAACTCGAAGAGCTTAGGAATCTGTATCTACAGCCCGTGGTAGACGCGCCGATGGGCGTTTCATGTTTGTGGTGAATTCCATATCTGAGAGGCACGTGGAAGAAAGGTCACGGCCTTTGGAGCCACAAGAACTGACTTTGAACTTCACTTCGCCATTGACTGGCCAGGACCTGCTAACACTGGGCAAGTTACTCTCAGAATCCTCGTCTGAAGGATGGGGAGAGAAAAAGACACTGTTCTCAGTTTTGAGAAGAAATAGCAAACAACAAAAAGTATCCCTACTTAAGCCAAAGCTTAATTAATTAGATTATGAGATTTAAGATATCAATTTTTGTATAGCAAGGGATATAGTGTTTTCTAAAGCTATTGAGCTCCTGAAGGTAGTGAGGATTTTATTGGAAAACTTATCTCAGTTTATTTGGTAACTGAACTTGATAATTAGTTAGAGTTTGGATAGAAAAGGGTATTTGTGCAGGTAAAGTGGCTTTTCACTGAGTAGATGCTCAATAAATGATAGCTATAACAGAAAAAATTTAAAAATCAATAAAAAGAATTACCCTCCCTCCCACGCTCCCACACTCCCAGGCCCCCTGCTCCTGCACTTCTCGCCTTCTTCTTTGCATTTATATTTTAAAAAGTTGTTAGAGAAACCACAGGGAAACAAGGACCTCACTGTTAGATAAATTTATACCCTAAGAAGAGAAAACCCAGAAGGCGATGTTATAACAGTTTCAAAAGGTAAGTACTTGGCTATCAAAGGACTGAGCAAGACTCAGGGGAAGGTGACGAAGCCCTCAAATATTTTGCACAATTAACTTAAAAAAAAAAAAAAAAACTGCTGATGTGGAACAGCAAGAGATGATATTGTATTACATTAGCTCACATTTTGTTAAAAACATTAAGTTAAAAACCATGATTCTTGCTTTTTCTAAGAATGAGCATACATTACAATTATGATCCAAATCAAGGATCAGCAAACTACAGCTTGAGACCAAATCTGGGCAGCCACCTGCCTCGTAAGCAAGTCTCTGGTGGAACACAGCTGTGTCCGCTCTTGCTCACTGTCACGCCGTTTGGGCAGTGGGGGGAGATGGTGGTGGCTCCTGCCCACGTGGCGGGAGACGGGGAGGCGGTGGTGGGTGCACTGCTTGGGCACGCTAAGGGAAGCCGCAGTGGCAGTGGCAGATCTGATTGCCCACAAAGCCAAAAATACTTACTACCTGGCCCTTTAAGAAAAAGTCTGCGACTCCTGACCTAACATTTTTTTTGAAATAAACTTTCCCTTTTTAGTTTTTAAAAATATAGTTCTAATAAATTCTCACCTCCATTATTTACATTGGCATCTTGATTTCCCTTTTAAGTTGATTTCTTTTAGGTGATGCCTGCCTCTCTCCTCCCCAAACCATCCTGAGCTGGTGAGACCTGCCTGCAGTTCAGGACAAAGCATGACTGTATAAAGGGAAATTCTATGGCGCTGGTTCCCGGTGTGGGAGTGCAGGCACCTAGGCTGAGTCTCAGGTCCTGGTACCGCTACCTCCTGGGCACTTACTCTCTCTGGCCTCAGGTTCCTCTTCTGTCAAATGGGACCATAGCGTTCATCTGGCCAGTTAGTGAACTGAAACCAGGTAATGAAGGTCAGGCTCGCACCCAGGCGGTGGCCTGGAGCACACACACAGCTGTAGCGGTTGCCATTCCTATTTGGTGTGGAATGGCCACGTGCTCAGCCTGGGTTTGAGCTCTGGTCCTCCGGCCTTCCCAAGGCCTTGCTCTGAGATCACTACCCCCCCCTCCCCCCAGTACTGTGAATTATAGAACCGACTAGGAGGGGCGGCAAGTCCTTCTGCAAACTGTCAGTCTGCTCTGCTTGGGGAAGGGAGGGATGCGTTAAGAGTTTGTCTTCCCTTTGAAAGCTGTGTCCTTTGGTTAGCTGGGAGGGGACTTCTCACAGCAGTCTGGCCCCCAGGGAGGTGGGCCCAACACAGGGAGCAGGTAAATACTCCCAGATGCTCTGCGCGTGGCGGCGTGGTGCCATCTGGAGCAACGGGCAGACGTGACAGCACATGGCAGTGCTCATGCTGATCACAGGCTGGCGACCAGCGGGCAGGAGAGAGCGAGGAGGCTTCCTGGCTAGATCATGGTGCGGAGCAGCACTGGCCTTGCTCCTCCAGACCTGGTCCTGGTTCGCCATATCTGCAAGGACAGGTCTCGGTAAGCCCCCATAGGCAGCTTCTGAATCGACCTCCAAAGATGCCGCCTCCTTGTACTCACACCGTTGTGCAATCCCCTGCTTGTGAATGTGGACTGGACCTAGTGACTTACTTCTTTTTAAAATTTTTTTTTACTGATTTCAGAGAAGAAGGGAGAGAGAGAGAGAGAGATAGAAACATCAGCTGCCTCCTTCAGTCTGCAGGCTGACGTTCCACCCACTGAGCAAAACCAGCCAGGGCCCTGCAGACTTGCTTCTAACCAACAGAAAAGGGCAGAGGTGAGGGGACGCCACACCCATGAGTAGGTTATAGACGCGCCCAACGTCCGTCTTACTAGCCGACTCTCTCTCTTAGAGCCTCCTCAGCTTGTTTATTTTCTGGAAACAACCTGGCATTGGGAGAGACCCACCTGTCCAGGAACTAACGCCCAACACCCCTCCATGTACCAAACCTGCCGACAATGGTGGACATGAGGAATGCCTCCCGTCGAGCGAGCCTTCCCCTGAAACCCTGATTCTGGTTCTGACTGGGTTTTGTACCAGCTTCGGGTGACCCAGAGGACCTGCCAGGGTACCGCGAGACTCCCGGACCCACAGCTGTGCTCTCATAAATGTGGGCTGTTTTAAGCCACCAAGCTCTGGAGTAATTTGGATTCTAACTCAGGATTCTTCTTAAAGTTAAAAAGTAAAGGAAAGTAGATTTCTGCTGGATGATTAGACTGTCACTCACTTGCTCTCCTCTCAGTGTTTCTTTAACACTTTGCTGCCTTTGAGGTCAGCGAGGTCTGACAGGGCGGCCTAATGCACCTCTGGCACTGACCTTCCGGTATTTAAAACGTCTCTGTTGGCTCCTCCTGACCGAAGGAAAGACGCTCAGCTTCTCCCTATGGCTCCCAAGGCTCACCTAGACATCCACCTGCCACCTGCTGCCGAACAATCACAGAAAACACCGCTTGGCTACGTCACGTTTGTGAAAAGTCTTGGTTGGAATCCCATGTGGACCAGGTTAAATCTGTGCCCACGGCCTGGCGGGCAGCCGGCCACCATCAGGCGCCCCTGCCTTCTGGCCTCATGCTTCATGTTTCAGCAGCACAGAACAGCTCGCCCTGGGCCCTAGACGTGCTTTCTCGTGGCCACCGTTGCCTTTCTCTTCCTTTCTTTCCCCACTTTAATTTAAATTCGTTATTGTTGGAAGTATTACATGTCTCCTTTTTCCCCATTGACCTCTCCCAGGCCACTCCCACCCTCTAGCACATGCCCTCACCGCACCCCCCCCCCCCACTGTCTGTGTCCTCTGGTTATGTTCATATGCATGCATAGTCCTTTGATTGATTTCATAACCACTCCCCCCACACCTTCCTTCTGAGGCTTGACGATCTGTTTGATGCCTCTATGTCTCTGTATCTATTTTTATTTACCAGTTTATATTGTTCATTATATTCCACAAATGAGTGAATTCCTCTCTTTCTTTCATTCTCCAAGGCCACATCTCTGAAGATTTGTGCTTAAAGATTCAGCTCAGATCCCCTGTGCATAAGAGGATAAACACAGAACCCAAACATGCTTTTTGTGTGGGTTTGCATAGACCAGCAGTCGCCAGCCTTTTGGACCTCATGGACCACCAGGGGTCTGTGGACCACTGGTTGGCGACCACTGGCGTAGACCTTCTCTGGAGGGATCTGGAAGGAACAGTGGCATTGTGGATCTCGGAGGGGTATTGTGGGCCCGAGGAAGAGAGAATTGTGAGCCCCTTCTTACCTTTGTAATTTTCCAATATATGGTCATATTTTCATACTCAAACAGCAAGTAAAACAATTACAATGAAAGAAAGTTACTTTCTCTCCTCTCTCTGAGGCTGAGCTGACTGTGTCCTGACTGTGTGTATCTGTCAACCCCTCTCCTGCATGAGGTCCTGGAAACAGGGTTCAACCCTTATTCACCCCACATCTCTGTCCCCCACTGGCTAGCACAATGCCTGCTACTTCAAAGGCTCCCCAAATACCTGAGGATAAAAACCCAAGGTCCTCATCACTCCCCAGCCAGAAGGTGCTCTGGCCTTACCTGCCCCGGGCCTTGGCCCCTACTGTTCCCTCCTGCATTTTCTCTCCCCCCATTATCTCAGGTTTGAATCTCCTTGTCTTCGGCTCAGATCTCATTTCAGGAGGTCATCTTCTCCTCTGCTTTTACAGCAACCCGAGAGTTTTTATTTCTGTTCCCTTTACGGCACACCCATGCCTGTTTCTGTAAGTAAAGATGCCTGCTCCTTCACAAAGCGCCTCCCTCAGTTCTCCCTTGAAAAAGGCAGAGTTAGGTATTCCCAACAGAGATGCTAACAGCCCTGCAAGACCAACATATTTCCTTCTTGCCCTTGGAGAGAAAGCTGTTGACCTCTGATTTATGTCAAAATTATAACTATGGACTATTCTGCTTGTTAGGACACAAACTCTGTGTTGGATCCAGCCAAACTCTTTACCTTGCGAAAAGGTTGCCTCCCCATCTTCAGGGCACGCTGAGTGGCATCCATGCAGCCCTTCCTATCCTGTGCACTCTGCCCTGGCTCAGGCTGGAGTTGCTGTCCCCTCTGCCTGGAGCTCAGTGCTTCCCGGGCTGGTGTCCTCTCCTCACGCCCCAAGTCCGGCTTAGAGAGGAGGTGCCTGGCTGCTTAACCCCTCAAGGCAGCTCTGCTAGTCCTGCTGCAGAGTTCCTGCGTGGTACACACTGAGATCATTTTTATTTATTGTGGAATTGCTTCTCTCCTAGTAGGTGAGGAGCTCCTTTAGGGAGAGAGCTGTCTAGTTTCCCACTGTGCTTGCAGCGTCTAGAACAGTTTGCCACAGGGCACATACTGTAGGAAACAGGGCCAGCTGGCTAAACAGATGGATGAATGAACATGTCTTTGTCTTCATCACAGTGACTACCTGAGTGTGTAACAGGCACTTCAAACTACTTGTTGAATTAATTAATAATGTAAGAGAGGACATTTAATCATGATAATACTGATAAATGAAATGGCATGGTGCTCCCCACCCATTAATATCAGCTCATGGAAAAGAATAGCTTCCTTCAGCTGCACTTAAATTATTCAGGATAAAGGAAAGGAAGTAGGCTCTCTAGGGACATGCTAGAATATCCTTCTCTGACTGTGTGTGTGTGTGTGTGTGTGTGAGAGTGAGAGAGAGAGAGAGAGAGAGAGAGAGGGAGAAAGAGAGAGGGGAGAGAGAGACATCAGTCTAGGCCTAACTCAAAATCAAGGTGCTGGCCACAGAGTAGGGGAACAGGGATTGAACTAGTTCCGTGCCAATCTGCCAGTGGACTGTGAAATCTGTGTTTTCTCAAAGCCAGCAGTTCACAAGTTGGAATACTTACTTAATACGATTTTTAAAGCAATACTCTTTTGGGTTATGAAATTGATGCATGCATTGCAAAGAATTGAAAAGCTAAAGAAAATGTAAATAAGAAATTACCTTTCATCCCACCATCATGGTTACTTTTTTCTCACCTGTATGTTTTTTAGATTTTCTCTCTCCCTCCCTTTCTTTCTTCCTTTTATTTCTTTCTCTTTAACACATTTGGGACCCATTTAGCATCTGGTGGTGCCTGGGAATCTGCATTTAACTGGGATCCTGCAATGTGGGCATCGTTATTGACTTTCTTCTTCCTGCTGACTCTGTGTGCTTTACCCACAGTCTAGATGGCCCTTATCCAATCAGAATCATAACGAGGGGAACTTGTCACAAGAGCAAGGTTTTCCTCTTTGGATATGAAGTCTTGACTCAGAGAGAAGCCCTATGTCTTAGGAATATGGGTATAATAAATACAATAACTGGAGGCTGATCTTTAATTTGAGAATCTATGATCTGGATGCCTTTGCTGCCAATGGACAGGCTAGTCTTTGACTTGGGGGTGCAGCCTCGCTGGGGGTTGAGGTAGGAGTGGGGTGTGATGGGTGCGGGTGCTCATGAAGCAAGGTGGAGACAGACCCTGGGTGGGAAGTAAAAGGCGTGCAGTAGAAAACAGGAGGTGAAGCCACAGAGCAATACTGTGAGTAACACATTCGGAGGGGAAGTGCCCTTGTTTGCAATGCTCTTCAAATACTGTTGCCCATGTGGCACCTAAAGCGTTTTTGAAAAATCACTTATCCCTCAGATCTTAAAACTGAGGCTAAGCTGTTTCATCATAAGGTTAAATAGCTGTGCAATTCCTGGCACATGTGAAAAAGGCAATGCTGCGAAATATCACTCCTTTAAATTCCTCCCAGGGAAGCTACACATTGCCCTCTTTCCATTTCCATGACATTCTCTGCACAGAATCGACCACAATGACATATACTTTAATGTTTGAAAGGCGTTTGATTGATCACTCTGTCACCCTTTTTTGGATCAAGATTCTACACTAAGTTAAAACTTCAAAATTTTTCATATTTTCTGTGAATTTGATGTTAAATATTAAACAATATTTATGTGTTTAGTTATCAGTGATTTTTATTTGTATTTAACTGCTCTAAACAACAAATACATTTAAATTTGGGTAAATAATTGTGAGACCTGAGAAGTAAAATTTTACTGGATGAGATGAATGTCGAGACCTTCCCCCCCCCAACGGACTGCTGAATATTTCTTGTTGTCCAAATGCTATTTCCCCTCTTTTTCTTTCCATCATGTTTAAGAACTGAAAAACTTTGTTCACATAAGAAGAAGGGAATGGAAAGAATTTTGTTATAGCAACATCACTCAATTCTTTATACTTTTTCAAGTTATTTACAAAAAAATCATATGGTGATCTATCATCAAAAAATTATTTTTAATGATCTACTAACTCCATCAGATTATTCTTCAGTTTTGTTGAAAGCAGAGAATTGAAAAGGATTTGTAACCCAATCATTAGGACAATTCGCTTTCTCAACACTAACTGCTAGGTTCTGAATCCCTCCTTTGTTCAGAGTCCTGGCTTTTTTTTACCTGGCAGAATGCACCATAGTAAAACTCAGATGGGTGAGAGGTGGGTCTTTCTTTGGTAAAGGGGAAAAGGCAGCTGTGAAAGGGGCAGTGGAGAGGGAACAACTAGGGTCCATGGTACCACCCCAGAGGCACTCTTCACTTTGTTTGGGGTGTCTTGCAGGGGGTGTCCCCTACAGGTCTTGGAGGGAGCACCAGCATGCTCTGAGAATCTTAGAAGCATCTAGTGAGGAGCTGACAATCTGGAAATTATTCCTTTAAAATCATTCATACCAAAGTTGCCCTTGAAAATCTTTGTGGCAACTGCCAAAATAATAACAGATGTAGGTAAGAATCATCAGCGGAGGCTGGGCCTGGTTGGGGAAAGTCTGATGAGGAACAGGACAGTTCTAGAGTCTCAAAGTGTCTTCCCACACAGCATGAATGAATTCCTTACTAGGACTGGATTCTTCTAGTCTGTGTTTGATCTCACATGGGCTTTTGCATGCTGCGACGTGCACTTCTCAGTTCTTGGTCCTGGCAATGGGATGGTTGTCTTTGAGGCTTTATCAATCCATTTCTGCTACAGGCTGTGCTTCCTTCCATTGACTTGGTCCATGATGGCCATGTTGTAGTTCTAGACTAAATATTTCCCCCATAGCAATTGTTTGGAATAGTTACTGTTTAAATAAGAGAAAACAAATTACCTTTATCCCACCAGCTGATTGGTAAAAGGCTTCCTGGAGCCCTCCACTCAGTGGGATTTTGAAGGTCTTCCTGGGCTCAGTGGGAGAGAGCACCAGCATGGTTAGTGATGCTTGCTATGAAAAATGATGATATGCTTGGCATGTGGGATAAGCATCCTCTGTGGTGGCCCCAATGATCCCCATCCTGGTATTCTTCCCCTTGAGTGTGGGCAGGACCCAATGACTTGATTGGAATCACTAGAATATAGCAAAGGTGATAGAATGTCACTTCTGTGGCTTCCATCTTGCTAGCAGATGCTCTCTTGCTGGCCTTGTTGGAGAGGCTCATATAACAGGAACTGAGGTGGCCTTCAGACAACAACCTGAAAAAAAAATGGAGGCTGTCAGTCCATAGTCCTTGAGGAATGAGGTTCTGCCTTCAGATGTGACCCTGTCCTGGCTGACCCTGTCCTTGATTGCATGCAGCCATGTCAGAGACCCTGAGCTGGAGGACCCAGAGACATATGCTGGATTCCTGACCCACAGAAACTGAATGAGAATAGATGTGTGTGCTTTTAAGCTATTAAGTTTTGGAGTAATTTGTTATGTAGCAATAGATAAGTAATACACCAGGTATTTGCCATCCTTAGTTTAGTCACTTTATGCACATTATTGTGTAACAAAAAAATAGCAGGAGCAGCACCACCCACTTAGGAAGGATCAATAAACTGGAGCTGACTTTAAGGAGACAAGTGAACAAGATCTATCATAAGAACTCAAGACATGGCGAGCAGAGGACAGTTAGTGGAGGGGCAAGCAGTCTGGAGAACTCAGCAAGTTTGAATTCAACTCTGCTACTCAGTTCAGTGTAGCTAACAACAGTTTGTGCTTCTCTTTGCACGTCAGTATGACCCCTTGCTTATCTCTCTTCTCCATCGAAACAAGGTTTAATAAGGATTGGTCTCTGCCTCTCTCTCACATTCATTCCTATGTTGCCCACAGCAGCCATAGTGCCTGATACATAATAGGTGTCAGTAAGTATTTATTCAATGAATAAAATGTTTATGTTTTATAAATGCCAATAAGTCACAAAATATTGCCACACATTTTAGAAAAATAAGCATCAGAAATTATTATAATAAAGATTTTTTTTGTGTGTGTAAAGGAAGCAAGTTTCAGTATCTGGCAAATTCACTTATTTAGAGCATCTAATTCCCTGATAATGTCAGTTAAGTGGGCATTACTGTACTAGGAACTATTAATTATTCATTGCTAACACAGTGTCAAGGTCAAATGCAATCTGATGGAAAATCTCTTCATTGTGGAAAAATCACTTGCTGATGGTTATCACAATGTTCATTGCTGTTGTACAGAGCTTTTCTCCTCCAGCATTTTCAGAAGGGACCAGAGCCACTATATTCATTTAACGAAAAACAAGGTTATTTCATGTGTATGATTGCACATTTTTTTGCTGTTAGGAATGACCTTCCTCTGTAAATTATATGTGTGTGTGTGTGTGTGTGTGTGTGTGTGTGTAGTTTTGAACTATTATAAAGAAATAAGTTATGGTAACATAGAGACAGAATAAATAAAAAATATATTATTTATGTGAAAAAGAAACATAGAAAATACCACCAAACTTCTGAGATCAACCCTGGACTGCCAAGTATAAATTAATCAACATAAAATCCAGAATCTACACTAAGGGGGTGAGCTAAGCATCTGCTTTGCTGGCACAACGGCAAACGGTGGTGAAGCCTTTGTTCATTGAGAACCAGAAGGACATTTAGGCTTATTCTGCTGTTCTGTGTTGAGAAGGATTCAGAGGCCCCTTGGTGGAGTTTTATAATTGTTTAATGATGGCACAGAGTCTAGAGCAGATGTATTAATAAGTGTATTTATGAGTTTTAAATTTTTCTAACACAATACAATTAGCTAGATTCAGGGAAAACTGTAACTCAGTGAAATCCAATTATGACTTATGTTCTGTTTTGCAATAGTATGACCAGACAGAATCAGTTTCCAGATTCAAGATAATATCCAAAATTTACATTGAATTCACATAACTCAACAGCAAAAAACAAACAATTGATTTGAAAATGGGCAGAGGACCTGATTCGACACTTTTCCAAAGAGGACATACAGATGGTCAATAGACATATGAAAGGATGCTCAATGTCAGTAATCATCAGAGAAAAGCAAGTTAAACTACAACGAGAGATCACCTCAACCTGTCAGAATGGCTACCATCAATAAATCAATAAATAACAAGTGTTGATGAGGATGTGGAGAAAAGGGAACCCTTGTGCTCTGTTGGTGGAAATGAAGATTGGTGCAGCCACTATAGAAAATAGTATGGAGGTTTCTCAAAAAATTAAAACCAGAATTGCCTTACGACCCAGCAATTCCACTTCTGGGAATATATCAAAAGAAACCCACAACACTAACTCAAAAGAAAATTTGCACCCCTATGTTCATTGCAGCTATTTACAATAGCCAAGCTATAGAAACAACCTAAATGCCCATTAATAGATGAGCAGATAAAAAAGTCATGGTACATATATACAATGGAATATTACTTGGCCATAAAAAAGATGAAATCTCACCATTTGTGATAGTATGAAGGATATTATGCTAAGTGAAATAAGTCAGATAGAGAAAGATAAATACCATATGTTTCACTTATTTGTGGAATCTAAAGAGCAAAATAAACAAACATATATAAAATAGATACTCATAGATACAGAGAACAGATGGAAGGGGGGCTTGGAGGTTGAATGACAAAGGTAAGGGGTTTAAGAATACAAACAGGTAGTCGCAGACTAGTCCTGAGGACGTAGCATGCAGTGTAGGGGCTATAGTCAACAGTGTTGTAGTAACAACAGTGTTGTAGTACATGCCAGGTGGGTACTGGAAATATCAGGTGAACAATTTGTCAAGTATATGATTGTCTAACCCCTACACTGTACACCTGACACTGGTAAAAGCAATATTTAATGTAAACTTTAATTGAAAATAAAAATTAAAAAATTAAATCTCTGCTCTTTCAGTCTTCACTTGGTTTATATTTACTTTCCACAGGTTATTTTAGCTGAGGGAAGAATTCCAGACTCTGAGACATTATCAGGTTTTCCATGAATGAAAAACAAAGCCCATAAAAAGTGAAGAGTTTTTCAAAGGTGAAAGGATGTTTGTATTTCACCATAAAGCAATAACTACATGTCCACTGGTGATTTGCTTTAATCTTAAGATAAATAAAACCTGTTGGAGCAGAAACTTGGACTAGAAGGTCGAAGGGTGAATGGCATTGCGAGTACTTCATTCACACATTGCACATGAATTCCTGGAGGCCTCTAGCCCGCCCCTCCCCTGAGTCAGTGCACCAAGCCTTTCACAAATGCCAGTAAAGACAAAATGAGCCAAAAACACTTTACAGCATGGCCATAAAATGAGCAAGTGTAGATTGCTTAAAGACAGTAAATATTTTTAGACAATTTCAACCTCTAAAACCCATTCTCCTGTCTCCATTGTGAAATCTGCAGCAGCTTGACACCTGAGAGTTGAATCACGGTTTCTTTTATGTGGAAATTCTGCAGATTATCTGGATTTAGTTTCTCACAGTTTCTGCTAAATGCATCAGCTCTGTAGCCTTCTACACTTTCCCCTAAAATACAAGAGCCTGCCTTCTCTTGATCACTCTGTACTAGCTCCCCAGCTTACTGAACTTTCACTCATTCATCCATTCATCCACATATCCTATCTAACAAAAGAGTAATATGCAAATTAACTGTCTCTATGGGACAAAATGAAGGCGCCCATAGTGGTGGGGCAGGATGCTAGCAGCATTACCCTGGCAACGGGAGCCCAGCAGGCAATCAGACCACAGGCAGCACCCAGCAGGGCCTCCTGGGAGGTCACCATGATGACTCCTGAGCAGACAAGCGGGGTCGCAGGCGGTGCCCAGCAGGGCCTGCTGGACCTGGCTGCAGAGGAGGGGAAGTCAGCGATGGGGACCCCACAGCCGCCGCCCCGGCTGGATCTTGGCCAAGGTGGTGGCTGCGGACTTGGGGATGAGGGCCCATGGTGAGCCAGACCTATCGGGGAACCCCCAGCTGCCACCTTGGCCTAGGCCCGGCTGGGTGGCAGCTGTGCATGAGGGGACGAAGGGGCGTGAGCCATTGGGGACCCCACAGGTGGTGCCCAGTGGGGCCTGGTTGCCCATCCCTGTGGTGTGGAGCAGACAGGCCCAGCAGAGAGCAGAGAACCACATGGAGTGGTTCCAAGCCATCAGTAGCACATCTCCTGAAGACTCCTGAATTGGATAAAGTGCAGGTCCGGATGAGGGACCTCCCTGCCTGCCCTCCCCCTCCCCCACCTACCCGTGCATGAATTTCATACACCGGGCCCCTAGTAAAATTAACAAAATGTGCTCAGAGCCTAGCACATTTACAATGTAGCAATGCTAGCTACATGATGAAGTTACAATGGTAAAGAATATAACAGGTTGCCACTCTCACGGGTAATATACTCTAGCAAGGAAGACAAAAAAATAAACAGGTAAGCAAATAATGATATGTGTTTCAAAGGGAATAAATGAGGGACCAAGAAAGGGAAGAGTAGGCAGGGATTTCAGTTTTTGGCCTTGTGGTAGACTGGATGTTTGCAGCAATCCACTCAGTAAAATACAACAAAAATGTTAAATAAAATAATGAAGACAAAACAAAACAAAAGAAAAACCCACATGGCTTGATGGGCAGGAGAGTAAGGGTGTTCTGTGGAGGTAGAAATGACCTGAAAGCAAGACTCCTTGGGGGCAAGAGGACTCTGGAGTTGTCATGTGCCCCAGGGTAAATTTTATCTCTGGCAGCCTAAATCCTAAATTTGAATTGGCCATGTGTAGGGGACAAGAGGCAGAGCATAGCATAAGGCTGAGCAAAGGTTTGGATAGATGAATATCTATACAAGACCAGGAGATGAAAGGGTAACAGTTTTAGTGAGTGTACGAAGAAAAACCAAGCCAAACCAAATTCTGCCCATGGGAGGACTCTGGGGGTACAGTGCCTGCTTAAGCCTTGGCTTTCGGTGAAGAAAGATAACAGCCCTAGACATTTTGGCTCAGTGGCTGGAGCATCGCCCTGTGGACTGAAGGGTCCCAGGATTGATTCTGGTCAAGGGCACATGCCTGGGTTGTGAGCTCGATCCCCAGTTGGGGCATGCAGGAGCCAGCCAATCAATGATCCTCTCTCATCATTGATGTTTCTATCTCTCTCTCCCTCTCCCTTCCTCTCTGAAATCAATAAAAATATATATTTTTAAAAAGATGAAAGATAACAGAATCCTTTGAGAATTTCTTACCATAAACCCATGGTAAGGGCAAATAAACTATGTTATTGACAAACAAACAAACAATCCCTAACTGAAAACGTAATTTTAGGTGGTCCTGATATGGCTGAAGGAAGGAATATATGAAATCATCTGTGTAGAAACACAACCAGTTTGAAGCCACGTCTCAAAGAATATCTAGAAACTAACATTCATTAGCAATGAGGGAAAATGGGATATATCCACAATACTCTCAACAATAAAGATAACACACACACACACTACAAACATGAGGAAAGGAAGTCATCATAAAGGTAGGAAGAAACAAGAGTACATATAAAACTCCCAAACCAGCTAAGAGAAAAATATGGAATTAGGAAGTCTTGCCCAGTCCGAGATGGGATGCAGGCAATAGAAGGCTTAAAATAAGATTGCAGAAATAAATCCAAATATATCAGTAGTCATGATCAAATCAGTAAAAATAAGAGGGTCACTATATTTTAACAAAAGTTTCAATTCATCAGAAAGGTAGAATAATTCTATACTTATGTTTCCAATAACATAACTCCAAAAGATCTAAAGCAAGAGTTTCAGGATCACAAAGAAAAATTGCCCCCCCCTCCCACTGTAGTGAGTAAAAACTTCTTTATCAATAATTGATAAATACAGATAAAATAAGTAAAAATTTAATAGTTAAAGGAAATTAAAAAGTAATAAGAATATAGAAGATTTAAACAACATAATTAGCAAAAATAATCTAGTGGACACATACAATGCTATTCCTAACAACTGGAATAAACTTTTTTTGTGTGTGTGCATATATGCAACATATAAAATTTGGCCATGTACTGGGGCATAAAGCAATTATCAACAAATTTCAAGCAATTGGTATCATATAGACAATGGTATGCTGGTAAGCTACCTGTGTAGGAAAAGAAAAAGCCCTGATTTGGAATGTTTCCAGATTTCTGTAGTGTAAATATTTCCACCAGAGCTGACTTTAATCTATCAATAGTCTAACCATGGATTTGCAAAATCCTGGAATCGTTAAAAAAATCTGTCTTGTGAGTCACTACAAATTGGCTGCAGCACTCTCTAACTATAAAAAGTAAAGTTAGCTATTAATAACAAAAGTACAACTACTCCTCTCATTCACTTAGATATTAAAAACATACTTCCCAATGGGACATATGTCGAAGACATAATTCAAACTGAAAGATAATGAAAACACTATACAATAAAGTGAAAATTGTGAAATGCAACTGAAGTGTTCATCAAGGGAAATTTATATCCTTAATTATTATATTTAAAAATAGAAAAGGTTAGGGCTAAGATTAATTTTAAATAAAACAACACAAGTAAAAAAAAAGATAAAAAGCCAAAGAAAGTAGAATGAGGGGCAAAAAAAGGCATACATTACTGTAAAATAACACAATATACAATAGAGATCATTTCCACAGACATATATTGGTTGGTTTATTGAGGTGATATAATTGACAAATCTCTTATGAGATTGAGCAAGTAAAAAGAAAGCCCAAACAAAACAATTAAAAGGAGGAAAAGGATAAGTGCATCAAGAAATAGCTAATCTAATAAAAGATTAATATGCAAATTAACTATCTCTCCAGGATTCCTAAGCCATGCCCACCAGCCAAGCCATGCCCACCAGCCAATCAGAGCAGCTGTATGCAAATTAACCCAGCCAAGATGGCAGCCGGCAGCCACAGAACTAGAGTAAACAGCAGGCTTCCATTGCAATTGCCTGCCTAGGCTGGCTGAGCCTCTGCTCATGATAACAATGTTGCATTATAGAAGCCACAGAGCTGAAACAAACAGGGGGCTTCCTTACCTGCCTAGGCCTCAGCTTAAAGCAACAGTGTTTTAATTATAGAAGATAAATAAACCCCAGAAACCTGATTCCAGCCAGCCTTGCTGGGACCTTGGGTCAATGGGAGCTGTGGGCAGCCTGAAAATGACCCTCAGCCCCTCACCCAGGCTGGCCAGGTACCCCAGTAGGGACTCGAACCCTGAAGGGGCTGTGGGCAGCCTGAGAACAGATCTCAGCCCATCACCCAGGCTTGCCACACCCTAGTGGGGTGAGGGTCCACACTAGGGGGCTTGGCCAGCCTGCAAACAGCCATTAGCCCTTCACCTAGGCTGGCCAGGCATGTCAGCAGGTGGACATCCCCTGAGGAGCCCCAGACTGCGAGAGGGCACAGGCTGGGCTGAGGGACCCCCGAGTGCACAAATTTTTGTGCACCGGGCCCCTAGTATAGTAATAAAAGTGTAATATGCTAATTAAACTGGACAGCCAAATGACCTTCTGGATGTCCTCCCGGACGACCTACTGGATGAAGCTGGGGCTTCGAGTGAAGCCTGGGTCCTGGGTGCCAGAGGGAAGCTGGTGCCATCAGCCGGGGGAAGGAAGGTCTACTCTTGCATGAATTTTGTGCATTGAGCCTCTAGTAAAAAAAATAATATGACACTGGCATAGACACATTTATGCCAAAACATTAAAAAAATTTAGGTGAAATGAATACATTTTTAGAAAAGTATGAATTACCCAAACTGACTCAAGAAACAAACTATGAATGGTCCTATCCACTGCTGCAGAGCAAACCACCCTACCACCCTATAACTTAACACAATGAATATTTATTATTGCTCAGAAGTCCGAGGTCAGCAAGGGCGACCCCAGTCGTGGCTAGGCTTACTCATATCTCTTTGGTCAGCGGCAGGCTGAGTGGGTGTCCCTGCGGATGGAGGCTGCACTCTCTCGTCCACACGCTCCAGGGCAGCTGGCTATGGGCTGGTATAGTGTGACTCTGTTGGGACAACTGAGCTGACCTCTATAGGGCCTCTCATCCTCCCGCTGGTGAGGCTGGACTTGCTCCTTGGTGGTGACAGGTTCTGAGAGAGTTAGCAGGAGGGTGAAAGGCCTCTTGAGGCCCCTGGTGGAAACTGGTCCTGTGGAAGAACTACGTTCTGTTTGCTAAGAAATTAGCAAGGCTAGCCAAGATTCAAAAGGTGAGGGAACAGATACTTTTTCTCTAGTGGATATAGAGAAGAATGAAGGATTGTGGGCGTTTTGTAATCTATCACATTGTAAAACCATCAAAGATGCTGACTCAGCAGTTAAAAAAAGTCTTCTCAGTTAAGAAAAAACTTGGCCTAGATGCGTTTACTATCAAGTTCTACCAAACATTGAAGGACGAGATACATCCAATCATCCATAATTTCTTCAAAATGAGAAAAAGAAGGACTACATAATAATTCATTTTTTTTTTTGTGAGGCTAGGAAAACCCAGACACTAAAATTAGACAAAATATTATGAGAGAAGAAGATAGCCCAAATAGATGGAGGATCATCAACACAAAATTCTAAGAAAATTTAAGGAAATTAAACTGCACCTGGGCACTGGGTTTCTGGCTCTCCTATGGCAGGGGATATGCTCCCCTCTGCCCACGTGGCTTATGGCCAAATGGGACTCCACACGTGGGCTAGTGGACTTCAATTAGCGTGGACGCTGAACTACACCCAGCTGAAACCTGGCACAGAAGCTCTGGACACTGGCCTGCTTTATGTTTTTTAAAAATATATTTTTATTGATTTCATAGAGGAAGGAAGAGGGAGAGAGAGATAGAAACATCAATGATGAGAGAGAATTGTTGATTGGTTGCCTTCTGCAAGCCCCCCAACTGGGGACTGAGCCCACAACCTGGGCATGTGCCCTTGATTGGAATTGAGCTTGGGACCTTCCAGTTCCCAGGCCAACATTCTATCCACTGAGCCAAACCAGCTAGGGCTGGCCTGCTTTAAAATAAATTGCAACTGTCCAAAAAAAGAGAACACATACAACTAAAGGGGATCATTTCAGGAAAGCAAGGTTAATTCAACCTTGGAAATCTATTAATTCACCACATAAACAAAACATAGGCAATACATTAAATTAAATTCATTAAAGAATAAACATTAAATAAAATTCAACAAATATTGATGGTAAAAACTCATGATAAATATTAAGAACAGAAAAGAGCTTTCTTAATAAAAAACAACAACACATTATCTACAAAAACCTTTAACCAAACAGTAGACTCAATATTTTTTTTTAAATTTTGTTTTATTGCTTAAAGTATTACAACGAGTGTTAGATAGGTCTCCATTTTTTTCCCTTGACCTTCCCCTCTCCTCCCCTACCCCCCAGTTTCTTGTGTCCATTGATTATGCTCATATGCATGCATACAAGTCTTTCAGTTGATCTCTTAACTCCCCCCCAACCCTCCCCAGCCTTCCAGCTGTAGGTTGACAGTCTGTTCAATGCTGTTTTGCCTCTGTATCTGTTTATGTTTATCAATTTATAATGGTCTTTGTTATCCATAAATAAGTGAGATCATGTGGTATTTTTCTTTCATTGACTGGCTTATTTCACTTAGCATAATGCTCTCCAGTCCCATCCATGCTGCTGCAAATGGTAAGAATTCCTTCTTTTTTACAGCAGCTAGTATTCCATTGTGTAGATGTGCCATGGTTTTCAAATCCATTCATCTGCTGATGGGTACTTAGGCTGTTTCCAAATCTTAGCTATGGTAAATTGTGCTGCTATGAACTTAGGGATGCATATATCTTTTCTGATTGGTGTTTCTGGTTTCTTGGGATATATTCCCAGAAGTGGGATCACAGGGTCAAATGAGAGTTCCATTTTTAATTTTTTGAGGAAACTCTGTCTTCCATAGTGGCTGCACCAGTCTGCTTTCCCACCAGCAGTGCAGAAGGGTACCTTTTTCTCCACAACCTCTCCAGCACTTTTCGTTTGTTGTTTTGTTGATGGCAGCCATTCTGACAGGTGTGAGATGATACCTCATTGTTGTTTTGATTTGCATCTCTCGTATAATTAGTGACTTTGAGCATGTTTTCATATGTCTTTCGGCCTTCTGTGTGTCTTCTTTTGAAAAGTGTCTATTTAGGTCCATTGCCCATTATTTTTAGTGGATTGTTTACCTTCTTTTTGTTAAGTTGTATGAGTTCCCTGTAAATGTTGGATATTAAACCCTTATCGGTGATATCATTGGCAAATATGCATGGGTTCTCCCATGCAGTGGGCTTTCTTGTTGTTTTGTTGATGGTTTCCTTTGCTGTGCAAAAGATTTTTATTTTGATATAGTCCCATTTGTTTATTTTCTCTTTAGCTTCCGTTGCCCTAGGAGCTGTGTCAGTGAAGAAATTCCTTCGGCACATGTTTGCGATTTCGCTGCCTGTGTATTCCTCTAGTATTTTTATGGTTTCCTGTCTTACGTTTAAGTCCTTTATCCATTTTAAGTTTATTTTTGTATATGGTGTGAGTTGGTGGTCTAGTTTCATCTTTTTGCATGTATCTGTCCAATTTCCCCAACACCATTTATTGAAGAGACTGTCTTGACTCCATTGTATGCTTTTGCCTCCTTTGTTGAATATTAATTGGGAATAGTGGTTTGGGTCAATTTCTGGGTTCTCTAAGACTCAATATTAAAATGCTAAAAGCAAAGGGGATCAGAGGTGGTAGAAGCAGGTAAAGGGAGATAAATGGTAATGGAAGGCGACTTGACTTAGAGCGGTGAACACATAATAGAATGCAGAAATAATGTGTTATAGAATTGACATCTGAAACCTATATAATTTTAGTAACTAATTTACCCCAATAAATTCAATAAAAACAAAGTCAAATCAGAATAAAAAAAAAAGTAATGATATTTCACACTAGGGGCCTAGTGCACAAAGTTCATGCACTGGGGGGGGGGAGGGGTTCCTCAGCCCAGCCTTCCCCCTCTCACATACTGGGAACCCTCAAGGGGTGTGCTACTGATGGCTTAGGCCTGCTCCCTGCTCCCCTTGGGGAGCGGGCCTAAGCCACAGTCAGGCCTCCCTTTGTGGGAGGCGACCAGGCTGATCAGGGGAAGCCACCAGCCCCATCACCCTGATGCTGCAGCCACTGCCAGTCACCACAGTCACCAAGGTGTTTTCATCAACACGGACTCTAGTCCCTTCACCATGAAGAAATGACAACTTTCTTTAGGCATTTTCAAGATGTGTCTTTCATAGGATATGACATTTCTTTCTTTCTTTTTTTTTAAATTCTCACCTGAGGATATGTTTCCATTGATTTATAGAGAATGTGGAAGAGAAGGAAAAGACAGAGAGAAACATCAAAGTGAGAGGAACACTTTGATTGGTTGCCTCCTGCATGAGCCCTGACCTGGGCCCTGGCCAGGAGGAACCTGCAACCTAGGTACATGCCCTTGGTCAGAACTGAACCCAGACCCTGCAGTCAGCAGGCTGAGGCATTATGCACTGAGCCAAACTGGCTAGGGCGGGATATGACATTTCTTAGCCCTCCAGCAGTGGACCTTCCATTTTTTTCTCCAGGAGTGTGGTGGAAAAACCCTAGATCACCTTTTTTGATTCTTATTACTCAAGTTACTAAGAATATTACCAGTGGCATACAGGGAGCTTAGCCAATAAGCGTTAAGAAAAGGTGTTTCCTCTGTAGTTCACTCCCATCTCTGGCTCCACCCCTGCCCCTCCAATCCCAGCTCCACCCCTGCCCAGGCCTGCAGTCTCTGCCTGAGGCTGAAGGCCTGGGCAAAAGACCCCCAAGCCCCTCTGATTGCCGGCTTCACAGTGCCCAGGCCTTTGTGATCACTGGCTCTGATCCTGCACCCTGCCATCACTGGCTTTGCCTTTGCCCCACTACAGCCTCTGTCCCACTGCAGCCTCTGGACAAGGCTACAGGCCTGGGCAGGGGACCCCCAGACTCCTTCTTTGCTGGCTCCATCAGTGCCCAGACCTCTGTGATCATAAGCTCTGCCCCTGCCCCTCTGATCACTGGCTCTGTGGAGCCCAGGTGCTTGCGATCTCTGGCCTTGTCCCTGCCCAGGCCTGAGACTTCTGACCCAGGTCTTATGCCTGGGTAGGGCACCCTCATACCCCTCCGATCACTGGCTCTGTCCCTTCCCCATCCAACCACCGGCTCTGCCCTTGCCCATGCCTGAGGCCTCTGGCAAAGGCCTCTGGCCTGGGAAGGGGACCCCCCAGCCCCCTCTGATCACCTGCTCCACCCCTCACGCCCCCTGCCTCCCCTGCCACCTGCCTGGCTAACAGACCTGACTACTTCAGTGGCAGGGCTGAGCAGGACTGCGCGCCGCCATCTTGTGGCTATGGGGCCGGCCATCTTTGTGACGGAGTGATGTCTAATTTGCACATTACTTTTGTATTAGATAGGATTGCTTTGGAGGTTCTTGTTCATGCAATAAAATAAAACAATTAAATAAATGTATAAATATTAGAAAAGGAGAAATTAAAGGCTCATTATCTGCAGATGATATATATGTCTATGTAGAAAGCAAACACATAAAGTAATCTATAATTAATTAAATATAATACAATTTAGCAAATTGGTGGGCTATACCTATATACAGTTAATTACATTTCTCTGTACTAGCAATGCATTGAAAATTTAAGTAAGATTCTGTTTATAATAGCAAGATTATTTGTTTATTTTAGAAAGAAATATAATGAAATATATATAAGATAAAATAAAAAATTGAAAGAATTAACAGCACCTAAATAAATATAGTTAATCCCTATTTATGGCTACTAAGAATCAATAGTTTAAATATGTCAATTGTCCCCAAATTAATGTGTAAATATAAAGAAATTCCAACGAAAATCTCAGAACAGGATTTCTTTTTTTGTATTATTATTATTTTTTTAAGTGGAACTTGATAGGGTGTTTCAGAAATTTACATAGAAAAGCAAGAATTAGTAAGACACTCCTTTAGAAAAAAGTTAATACAGATGACTTGTCCTAACCTATAGACAGTGTAGTACTATACCAGGGTCTGGCTAACATCCCACAGAAACAAAAGGCCCATGTCAGACCAGTGGGGGAAATGGACTACTCAGTAACTGATCTTAGGACATGTAGTTATCCATATGGAAAAAGAAAGGAAATAGAAGCTCTACGTCATGACTTCCACCAAAGTAATTCCAGATGCATCAAGGGCTTAAGTGTAAAAGGCACAACTTAAAAACTTTTAGGAAAAAACACAAAAGTCTATCTCCATGACCTAAATATAGGATATGATTTCTTAAACAAGAAGGAAAAAACACAAACTATCAAGAAAAAGACTGATCAATTGACTAATTAAAATAAAAAATTTTGCTCACTGAATCTTATCTAATAAAAACGTAATATTGAAATTGACCATTTCTTCGGGATGCCTAAGCCATGCCCACCAGCCAATCAGAGCAGCTGTATGCAAATTAACCCAGCCAAGATGGAGGCCGGCACTCACAGAGCTGAGTAAACAGGCAGCTTCCGTTGCAGCAGGAGTAAAACTGTTTGCCAGCACCTGGGCTTCTCTCGGCTCCAGGCAACAACATATTTGCAACATTGTCTCAATTATAGAAGCCTTGGAGGTGAAGCAAACAGCAGTCCTGCCTAGAGTCTACTAAGGCAACATTGTCTCAATTATAGAAGCCACAGAGCTGAAGCAGACAGGAGCCTCCATTACCTGCTTAGGCCTCGGCTTAAAGGAACAGTGTATCAATTATAGAAGACAAACAAACCCCAGAAACCTGCTTCCAGCCAGCCTTGCTGGGACATTGGGTCAATGGGAGCTGTGGGAAGCCTGAAAGCCTGAAACGCCCCTCAGCCCGTCACCCAGGCTGGCCACACCCCAATAGGGTGAGGGACTCCACTGGGGGGCTTGGGCAGCCTGCAGACAGCCATCAGCCCCTCACCCAGGCTGGCCAGGTATCCCAGTAGGGAGCCAAAACCTGAAGGGACTGTGGGCAGCCTGAAAGCCTGCAAATGGCCCTCAGCCCCTCACCCAGGCTGGCCATACCCTCATGGGGTCAGGATCCCCACTGGGGGGCTTGGCCAGCCTGCAAACAGCCATCAGCTCTTCACCCAGGCACACCAGCAGGTGGACATCCCCAGAGGGGTCCCAGACTGCGAGAGGGCTGAGGGACCTCCTGAGTGCATAAATTTTTGTGCACCAGGCCCCTAGTGATTCTATAAAGGTGAAAAAGTTAAGCCCCAAACTGGGAGAAGATATTTGTGATTAATATGTAAAATATATACATATATAAAGTATATTAGATAGATAAACCTATAAAATATATAGAAGACATTTGTGATACCCATAACCAAGAAAGGATTAATATGTAAAATATATAAGAGAGAACTTACTTTGTTTTTTTTTGTTTTTTTTTTTTTAAATATATTTTATTGATTTTTTGCAGAGAAGAAGGGAGAGGGATAGAGAGTTAGAAACATCGATGAGTGAGAAACATCGATCAGCTGCCTCCTGCACACTCCCCACTGGGGATGTGCTGGCAACCAAGGCACATGCCCTTGGTCGGAATCGAACCTGGGACTCTTGAGTCCGCAGGCCGATGCTCTATCCACTGAGCCAAACCGATCAGGGCGAGAACTTACTTTGATTAATTAATCACAGAAGCCCTCAGTGAGGTGGTGACATGCAAATGGAAATCACAGGATGGGAAGAGTGTAGGTAGGAAGAGCACTCCAGCCAGAAGAAAGACCAAGTTCATAGGCTGTGAGGTGGAGAAAGGAGATCAGTGTGGCTGGAAAGAGGGAAGAGAGAGGAAGAGATGGGCTCTGAGGGAGAGGCAAAGGCCAGAATAAGACAATGAAGGGTTTAACAGAGCACACAGGGCTGCTATGTGACAGGGAGGGCTGGATGGAACCATGTGCTCTGTAGCAGTCTCAGGGAGACAGCCATGGGCCTGCATTAAGGGCATGAACTCTGGAGCCAGATTGCTGGTTTTCTTTTCTTTTTTTCTTTATTGATTAAGGTATTACATATGTGTCCTTATCCCCCTCCAGTTCCCCCTCTCCCCCACTCATGTCCTCTCCTTTCTGGTGTCTGTGTCCATTGGTTATGCTTATATGCATGCATACAAGTCCTTTGGTTGATCTCTCTCCCTTACCCCCACCCTCCCCGATCTTCCCTCTGAGGTTTGATGGTCTGATTGATGCTTCTCTAGTTTCTGTCTCTGGATCTGTTTTTGTTCATCAGTTTATGTTGTTCATTATATTCCACAATTGAGTGAGGTCATGTGATATTTATCTTTCTCTGCCTGGTTTGTTTCACTTAGCATAATGCTCTCCAGTTCCATCCATGCTGTTGCAAATGGTAAGAACTTCTCTTTTTTATAGCAGCGTAGTATTCCATTGTGTAGATGTAACATAGTTTTCTAATCCACTCAGCTTCTGATGGGCACTTAGACTGTTTCCAAATCTTAGCTATGGTGAATTGTGCTATGAACATAGGGGTACACATATCTTTTCTAATTGATGTTTCTAGATTCTTGGGATATATTCCTAGAAGTGGGATCACTGGATCAAATGGGAGTTCCCTTTTTAGTTTTTTGAGGAAACTCCATACTGTTCTCCACAGCAGAATGCCTGGTTTTCTATCCTTGCTCAGTCTCCCAGTCTGTGAAGCTATGGAGTCTCAGGAAGAATACTTTAAAATGCATAAAATTAAACAACATAGGATTCCAAAGGACAGCAGCTGTATCAAAACACAGTCATCAAAACATATCTACAGATATAGTTATTGTATATGCTTCTTATTAAATAACAACAGCGATTTAGGGGTATAATAGCTACCATAATTTTAAAGTTGTGGTTAGTAAAAATAATATTTCAAGACAACTACAACAGCTCTAGGACTTCTAATGTGATCCCACCCCTTGGCCAGCAATTTTGTAGGTTATAAAGTTCACAGGTACTTCTAGTTTCACTGTGTGGGCTGTTGCCTTCATTCATAATGGAAGGAAATGTTAAATTTTAGTTAGAGATTTATATTAAGTTAAATATTTCCCTCCTCTTCAAGTTGAAGGACTCTTTAAATTCTAACTACCCAGCCCTTGGCTGAGGTTGGATCGTTGGATAAAAATCCCTTGTCTTAGTCAGCTCAGGTTGCTATAACAGAACAGGCTGGGTGCCTTATAAATAACGGAAATTTTACTTCTCACAGTTCTGGAGACTGAGAAGCCCAAGGTCAAGGTGTCAACCGACATGGTGTCTGGTTCACAGCTGTCTTTCCCAGTCCCCACAGGGAGGAAGGGGCGAGGGGTCTCCAAGGGCTCTGTTTTGTAAATACGCTAATTCCATGCACGAAGACTCCACCCTCATGACCCAACCAAGTGCTAGAGGCCTCACCTCCTAACACCATCACACTGCGGATTAGGTTTCCATTTATGAATTTTAACAGAGATACATTTGGCTTATATCAGCACTGTTCTCAAAAAAGCACCTCCCATAACACTCGGCACAAAGCAGCTTTAGTTATTGTTATTTAGTTATTTTTGCAATCATTTAGAGGGGTGGCCTGGGGAAGAGTGAAGGTTTTATTTTCTACGAGAGGCCCGATACATGAAATTCGTGCAAGAGTAGGCCTTCCCTCCCCTGGCTGCCGGCTCCGGCTTCCCTCTGGCACCCGGGACCCAGGCTTCCCTTGCAGCCCGGGCTTTCTATGGAAGGTCATCTGGTCTAATTAGCATATTACGCTTTTATTATTGTAGATTACAGCAGGCAGACAGCTTTGCCACCTGCCTCGCCTGGAAGCTGATAGAGAGCTAGGGAGGGTGGGGGGAGCAGGCGGAAACAGCTCGGACGGTCCTGCTGGTACCACTTCCACCTACTCAGTTGCTAGGTTTTATTGCTCATTAGAAGCTGAGCATAAAATGTCCTTAATTGAAGTCAGGAGTCGGACGCATAAAAGAGACATGGAGAACATCTGAAATTCTGAACCTAAAATAACTCTTTAAACAGATTATTTTTTGTTAAGAAAGAATAAAGCTCTGTATGCTCGTGGGGGAAAATACTCTTTAAAAAATTTTTGGGCCTGTGAAGTTTGTTCTGAACCCAGTGGTTCCATAATTCAGGGTTTTCCTGCTTCCTTGCAAAAAGCAATCGTTGTGGGTTCTATCAGGTGTTAGTACTCTCAACATGTAGGGGTACTTTCATAGCTGCTATCTCTACTGGCTTCTTTTTCCTACCAGGCTTGTAGGATAGGCACAATCACCCTTCGCGGAGCGGCCAGAGCAGGTTTCTGTCACGTGCAATCTCCTGCTCAGAGCCCCAGGTGCCCATGTGCACTGGGACCCAGGTGGGGGGACAGCCAGCATCTCACGCGCAGGGTTCACTTTCACGTGCAGGCTTCTCACAGGGCTGGCGGGGAAGGGCTGCTCTGCATTCACACTTACACAGGAGTGTTCTTCTTGGGGAGTTTACAGTCGCCATACTTAAAAGGCTATCAGAGAAAAAGAAGGAAGAGTCAGGGTGTGATCGGGCTGACTCACCGGTGGGGACAGAGCTGTTTCAGGAAGATCCCATGAATGTTAAAAGATCATCTTGCCTGAGTCGGTTTGGCTCAGTGGATAGAATGTCAGCCTGAAGGGTCCTGGGGTTGATTCCAGTCAAGGGCACATGCTCGGGTTGTGGGCTTGATCCCCAGTGGGGGGTGTGCAGGAGGCAGCCGATCAATGATTCTCTCTCATCATTGATGTTTCTCTCTTCTCCTTCCTCTCTGAAATCAACAAAAGTATATTTTTAAAAATAAAATAAAAGGTCATCTTATTTGCCTATTCATCTCGTGACTGAAATATCACTCACGTGCGGCTGGTCCTGGTTTTGGAGCCATTTGCTAGGTCCTGGGCCCTCGCAAACAGCTCCGAATAGCTTGTGGGCTCCCTGGTTGTACCGAATGGCCAGCATTAGCTGTTTCTTCTTCCCTCTCACCTCTCTTCTCCCCACTCGGCCCTCCCACAGAGGTGCTGCTTGCTGTGCTGCCATCTGAATCAGGGGGGTCCCCAGGCACAGCTGCAGCAGGGCAGGGGGTGAGAGTGCACCTGGGCTGTCAGCCACCCAGACTCTGCCTCTGCCCAACATGGAAGGAGGCGGGGGAACACTTCCCAGGTGGGGACGTGGCCTGTGGGTGATGCCGGAGAGTGAAAGACTGACTCCTCCTGTTTTCCCAGAGGAGGAGGCAGACACGTGCCTCTTACTTGCGAAAAGGAAACCAGGTTCTGAGAGGCATCTCTCCATCCCTTTGGCTTTGACCAACGTTAACTGGGCTCTCAGTCTGGGAGGGCTCCTCCTCCCCCACACCAGGGACATCAGGCGATGTCTGGGGACAGTTAGTGTCACCAATAAATAGGGCAGGTGGTGGGGTAACAACTGGCGCCTAGAAGGCAGAAGCTGGAATTCTGCTAAACAGCTTGCAATGCACAAATTGGTCCCCACAGCAGAGACTGGTCCCAGGTGGAGGTGGGTGGGGTGGCCGAGGCCGCTCCCCAGGCCACAAGGCCGTGGGTCACAAGGTCTGCAGGCAGAAAGACCAGGGGTCAGGCTTGGCAGCCTAGCAGTCACTGAGTTCTGTCATTTGAGAAGGACTCCACTCATGCAGCCTGGAAGATGCTCAGTGAGCCCAGGCACTGAAAATGGTAGGATTTTACTGTCTTTGTTCTGGAAAACGTACTATGTGGCTCAGGAGAGACAGGGAGGTGAGGGTGTGGCTGGAACCTCGGTGCCAGGTCTGTGGAACATGCAGTGGATGCGGGCAGAGTTGGCAGCAGAGAAAGCAGACTCCGCGGCCCTGCTCTCCTGGAACCCAGACTGTGGGCCCTGCGGCTTCCCGGGTGGAAATGCTCAGTCTGCGCTGCCCCCAGGGAAAGTCAGGATGTGGTCACTGAGCACCTGAACTGGTGCTACTGCAACCGAGGGGATGGGTTTTACATTTGAGTTAGTTTTAATTACTTACAATAAAGATGCTGCACACGGCTAATGGCTCCATATGGGACAGTGAAGATTTAGGACAGGAGAGGAGATGGATGGAGACCAAATGTTGACACTGTGTGTGTGTGTACATGGATGTGTACCTGTGAGTATGTGTGTATGTCTGTGCATATGTAGCTGTGTGTCTATGAGTATATGTGCACACACATGTGTGTGTGTGTGTGTGTGTGTGTTGAGGACGCAGCTACGGCACCGGAGAACTTCATGAAAGAGACGCTGGGAGAGGTGGGCTTGCAGGGCACACAGACTTCCGAGAGCAGAACCCGGCCCAGTGGTGGAGGAGTACATTCCAGGCAGAGGAATGTGGACAAAGGTGTGGGCAGGGGCAGGGAGCTCGGCATGTTCCGAAAGCGTAGCTGTGCCATTTGAGGTACCATGCTCCTGATGAGAACTGTGTGGCAACACTTTTAGCTTGGAGCCCAGGAAGTGGAAGTGCCATGTTTTATGGGACACATTTTTAGTGAATCCAGAAAGTGGTCAATGCAGTCTTAGAACGCAGGTCTCAGTTCAAATACAATGTCTTCCATTCTACCTCATGAGGGCACCAGGACTGTGTAGGCACAGATGATGTAGACTAATATGAGAAACTGGAAGACTGCCGAAGACAGAGTTTGACAGTTGACAATTTGCCTCCGACTGCCCTGGTTTCCGCAACCCAGTTAAGGACAGATGACCTGGGTGGCAGTGGATACTTGGCACTACGGGACTCCCTGTCTCCATCCAGTTTTACTGCAGACACCCAGACACTGCCTTAAACTTTTCCTAGAAATCAATCAAGTATCGTGACTCTACTAAGCAGTATGTATTTAGCAGCTGCTGGGGTTGGACTAAGATGGGAATTGCTTTGGGGGATTTTACCACTAGGGCAGGGGGAAGAGGCTTCCTTCGCGTGTGAAACCTGAGGTTTGTATGGAGTTTCCTGTGGGAGAAAGGAAAACTGACCTCCCAACAGAAGGAACATTCGCCAAACATGCCAAGTGTGATGTTCACTAAGATAAGTAAAGGACTGTCAGTAAGGCATACATTTCACACAACAAGAGGAAAACATCTTGTGCAAAACCAAAACTTTGTCTGTTCTGGTTTCTGGCTAGAACCAAGGACTTGTCTATGACTGGAAAGCAGCTATGGCTCCCTACGGAGGGTAGAAGCCTGTATGTCTTAAAACACCCCACCATTTTGGTGAATAAAATGAAAACAAAAACTTCATAGTCTGTGGACTTTCTACTCACTTTGGAAGGAAAAAATAACACGAGGTAAATCCTATTCATCTCAAAATAAATGTTTGGATGGTCCTAAAAGAGAGAGAGAGAGAGATAAACCTTGAAACCGTCTTTGAAGACTTAGCGTGTCGCTCCTGGAGCTCTCCCATGGGGAGTTACAATGACGCTAGGAAAACGGAAGCTCAAGGACATTATCAGTCTGTGGGTAGCTCAGCTCATGGTTTTAGTCATCTGGTATTAATACACTATTCTGTAACTTAAAAATAAATTTTACAGTCACATCTAGGTCACCAGTAAGGTTTGTAGTTTTCCTTCATCTAGAACCCTGACGAGAACTCCAGGTAACCAGGCTGTTGTTCTCCACTCCACCTCCCTGGCTCTCAGACAGCTCGTCCTTTCTGCGCTCAAACACTTTGGATGAAGTCAGATGTGTTTTCAAACTACTTTGACTCTTCATTCTTAAACCCCTGTTTATTTTAAATAAATTTAATCCATATGTTTCTGATTCATTTACACTTAACTCATCAAAATGCTGTTTCATAAAAGCTCTTTGATGTTCAAATTGCCTTTGGAGCTATTTTTAATAAGATTTTTTTAAAGCCTCCCTACTTAGAAACAGAAAGTTCCATTTCATTGCTATTTAACAACTTGGGGTCCAAAGGGTTGGGTTCAGTTCATTATTTAAGTGAAATAATGTATGTAAAATGCTTCATAAATTCTGAAGCCATCGACGCCTGTTAGTGATTAGAGTGGTTATTATTATGGCCACGCAGAGGACAGAAGGTTTGAGGTTTCTGCTTCTCACAGTGGGCTGGACACAATCATTTCGTTGCTTCTCTTATTTATTTATAACACTAGAGACTTGGTGCATGAAATCTGTGCACTGGAGGGGGGTTCCCTCAGCCTGGCCTGTGCCCTCTCACAGTCCAGGAGCCCCATGATCGATTGCCCCAAAGAGGTAACCCCTGTTCACCTGCCAGGGCTCCACGATGGATTGCCCTGCCCACCTGCTATAGCCTGCTGGTCAGTGGCCTGGTCCTCCCTCTTTGGGGCGATCATGGAACCCCCCTGATTTGTCGATTACCCCATCAGCTGGTGGCCTGGGACTCCCTCTGCAGGGCAATCATGGGGTGATAGGTGGACCCCTGATCAATCGCATCACACCCGCCTTGGCTGGCCTGGTGCCAGTGGTCATAGTGTGGCAGTCCAGATGGTCATTCCTCTGTTCGGCCATATGAACGATTTGCATATTATGCTTTTATTATTATAGATTTTTTTATTCTATGACTTTTTCAGTCTTAGCAACACATTCATCAAATGACTAGTAAAATATTAAGCAATATGTCAGAGAGTGAGCCGCTACTCAAACATAACCCCTTTTATAGTTGAGGTTCACTTGGCCCTATTATGTGTAGCATGCCGATTTTCAGTGGGGTACAGAGTATGGTTGGCTGCTATCGACTTAGGAGTTAGGTTCTTCTTGCATGCATGGATAGATTTGGACAGAAAATGATTGACTAAGAAAGAGGTTTTGTGAGCAGGCACCTGGGGCAGAAGAGGAATGGTCAGCACCAGATGGGTCTGTTCCCCAGTGACATGGAGAGGTTGCAGGTATTTTTGAGGCAGGCTCTGGGAAACTGGCACATCCACTGTGCACCATGTGAGGCAGAGTCTTCTCCCACTTCTGGGTGGAACCAAGCTATGCCTTGGCTGCATGGGAGCCTTTATACGTTGGTGGTAGTGTCTGGAGGAACCGTGGGGCAATGGGCTGAGATTCTGTTGTCTTGGTAGGAGATGGTGTAACTGGACAATCAATGGGTCCGTGCTGCCTGTCACTACTTGAGCCAATTAAGCAGAGACAGGGCTGAATCATATTTGAGCATTTATTCCAATACTGCCAGCAGCATGGGAGAGCAGCAGGTCAGCCACAGAAATCTGCTCTGCACCCACCATAAGCTGGCTGCTTGGTAGAAGTACAAATGATTACATGGGGAAGTAGGCAAAAGGACAAATGGGCAGTGAACAGGTAAGCAGAGGGCTGGGGGCTTCAAAGGGCTTCGTGATATGCAAAAAGGGCTGAAGGTCTTCAAAGGGCTGGCCATTCTGGTTCCTGCAGCAAAGTTGTTCATCTTTCCATGATAACAGGCAGCTCACCTGCATTTCCAGGTGAGCTCCCAGGTCCCAAGTACAGCTGCCAGCCAGATTAGAATGTGCCTTCTTAATCAGAGAAAAACAGTCGCAGTTAACAGAGTATGATTCTTATTTCCTACAATTCTGGCTGCTTCTCCACATCCCATTTCTGCCCCTATCAATGACAGAGGAGTTTTGGCAACACACTGCAGCTGCTGGAGCTTCCCCACAGGTGAGCCTCCTGGGTCTTTACTAGTAGAAACACTTGGGGGTGTTGGTGTGTCCCAACGGCCCCTCTGACCTTATTCCCAGCTGGAGTCTGCTGAGGACGGGGGGCCATTCAGGTTGCATGTGAAAATAGCAAAGTGGTCATTTTGTTGCCCCTGTCTTGGTCATCGCACAAAGGTCTGGGCCACCCTAACAAGAGCGAACAGGAAACCTTTGTCTCCCAGAAGCTGACCCCGATCTTGAGTGAAGCTCACACTTGCACACCAGGCCGCCTGTAGGAATTTGGAAGCAAACATGAGACTCTTTATCGCACAATGAAAGGAACATTGCTCTGCCCTTTCGCCATCAGTCTTGCCTGGTGAATGGCTCGCTGGCCTTCTGATTCTTGCCGTATGGAACAATCGGTCCCTTCAGTGAACTTGCCAGCAGCAATCAGTTATTTCTCCTAGCCATAAATTTTAACCATTCTTTTTTGAGGGGGAAGAAATTAAAGAAACAAAGGGAGGTGGCTATAAAGAACAGAACTGTCAGAATAGCAAATGTTTGAGTCATTTGTTGGGTCCTTGGAGGAGGGTTGACTAGTTTTAGCACTAATTTGGGGTTGGAGTATTTCTTGGGACAAAGAGGCTTTATTTTAATCTCCAGTGAAGATTGTGATTTTAAGTGTGGAAAAGCTTGTAAGAGAGATTTTATCACAATTGACCAACTTGATTAAGGTGACCAGACGTCCCGCTTTTGGCGGGACAGTCTCGATTTTTAACAATTTGTCCTGCGTCCCGTGGCATTTTTAAAAAGTCCCGATTTTTGGAAAGAGACATATGTACTACTCTTTGTAATATTTTAAGTAATAATAATAATAATAAAAGAATCCCCCCGGTCAGTGGTGTCCCTCTTTACCAATGTTAAAATCTGGTCACCTTAAACTTGACTGATTTTTCTTCTTTTTGGAGAATTCTGGTATCTGTTGGCTATCTCCTGTTTCCTGAAACAAATCAAATTTTGGATAACACCCACTGATGTTGGCCCATTAAAGGCATCGCCCGAGAAACCACCTGGTCCAGATATATGGTAATTACTGCTCTGAGCATTTAATCCCAGGTCTCATTAGAAAAAGAGGGGAAAATTCCCTAAATTACTAATGCTGTTAGGTCCAGCAGCAGTTTTTTCCTTGTCCTCACAGCACCTGGTGTAACCTGCTTGCTTTCAATTCTCCTGAGAGCCTGTGGATTTGACATGAAAAAGAAAACAGGCTAAGTCCACAGGGCAAGGCAATCTGCTTTCACATCGAAAACACCAAACATTTCCGAACATGTGCTCCCTAAGCCTCAGTCAGGGTCAGGCTCATGTATTTGCTCTGGAACCAAGATTTCTGTACACCAGGCAGAACGCCTTGGAGAATTTACAGTGCAAGCCGTTTTTCTAAAGCAAACAGCTGCTCCAACAAGCTCAGCGAGCCGGTCCCGACATAGGAGCCAGAACCTGCTCCGGAGCAGGTGGGCCGTCAGCAGGAGGAGCCCTGCCTTGGGCCTGACTCCCTGGATGTGGGAACGTTTCCTCCTTCCAGAGATGCCATCGGATGACTTCTAAGAGCCTTTGAAGAGGCACTGTTTTCTTACTTTCCCCTAAATAAGAAACATTTTAAAAAGGTCCAGTTATTATAATCAAAAGGGAAGGGCTGGGTGGCCGTCAGAGGAAGCTGCAGATAAAGTCTGAGCTGTTACAAAGGCACTTTATCTTCATTTTTTTGTGTTTTTTTAAAATTTTATTTTATTTTAACAAAACTCCCCTTCCTCTTTTTCTGTCTGGGAGGGTGGAGGCTTTGGGCAGGAGCTGGAATTTGAAAGGGAAACAAGAGGCAGGGCATGGAGTGGCTTTCCCGCCTGGAAGCTCATGGCTGCTTTTGCTTGTGAGAAACTCCTTGCTGGGTCCTCAGTGCAGGTGTGAGTCCACCTCCGTTCCTCAGGCAGGGCTTGGGACGCCCATGGGAGGCGCATGAGGGCATGGGGAGATTTGTAGACTCATACCTTCCCTAAATGCTTGCTAAGGGCCCACATGGTGTTGGGGGCTAAGGTAACTGTCAGTGAGTTGGACACAATCTCTATAGGAGAGCAAAGATATCTCCTTCATTAGCTGACCTCAAAACCTTCATAATTCTCCCTTTTGGAGAAGAGCTGATAAAGTGGAAATGTTATGTGAGAATGGTACATCTATAATAACAAAAAGGTAATATGCTAATTAGACTGGGCGTCTTCCAGATGTCATTCCAGACATCCTTCCTGTTGAAGCCAGGGCTGGATGAAAGCCAGGATGGTTGTCTGCTGGCAGCTGGAGGAGAGAAGCCCAGGTCCCAGGTGCCGGAGGGAAGCTGGTGCCAGCAGCCGGGGGAAGGAAGGCCTACTTTTGCATGAATTTTCATGTATTGGGCCTTTAGTCCTATATAATGAAAGGGTAATATGCAAATCAATGGAACAATGGAACTACCAGTCACTATGCTGTGCACTGACCCCCAGGGGGCAGACACTCAATGCAGGAGTTGCCCTCTGGGGGTCAGTGCACTCCCACAGGGGGAGTGCTGCTCAGCCACAAGCTAGGCTGGTGGCTGGCGAGCACAGCAGCTGACCTCTGCAGCAGCACTAAGGATGTCTGACTGTGGCTTAAGATGTTGGCGTACACCATCAGTTAGACATCCCCTCAAGGGCTCCCAGACTGTGAAAGGGCACAGGCCAGGCTGAGGGATCCTTCCCTCTCACCCCGGCCCCGTCCCCCTGAGTGCATGAATGTTGTGCACCAGGCCTCTAGTCCTATATAATAAAAGGCTAATATGCAAATCAACTGAACGGCAGAACAACCAGTCACTATGACACGCACTGACCACCAGGGGGCAGATGCTCAACACAGGAGCTGCCCCCTGGTGGTCAGTGTGCTTCCACAGGGGTGTGCCATTCAGCTAGAAGCCGGGCTCATGCAGCAGCACTAAGGACCCCTCAAGAAGGCGCAGGCTGGCTGAGGAACTCCCCCTTCCCCAGTGCATGAATGTCATGCACCGGGCCTCTAGTATAAATATAATATTCTATCCTATTTACACATCTTATTTTGAATCAGGGGACCCAACATAACTGGGAAATGACAAGTCCACAGCCGGAGGGGTGAGCTGTTGCTCTGGCTCTGCTAATAACTAGCTGTGCTACATGACCATGTGCATGCCTTTCCTCCTCTGGGCCTCAGTTTCCCCACAGGTACAATGAAGGGGGAAGGGCTTTTAACTGCCTTTCAGCTTTATGATTCTACAGTTTGTTAATGTTTTAAAAGATATCCAGACAAAATGTGGTGGGTGGGCTGAAGTGCTTGGCACGTGGTCTAATCTGAGACTTCGGATCTCAGATTGAATGCTGCAGCAGTTATGAGAATCCAGAAGCCTTGTATTAAGCCCGCCATTAACAATTTTTGCATCAATGTAAAATAATGCTAGTCTTCTCTCTCATTGTTTGTCTTGTTTTGGAAAAGATAGTTATTTTTCATAAAATATGCATGCTTTGTTAACATGGAAGAAGCTTATTGCTCTTTTAAGAACATGAACAATTACTTGACACATTCTCAGTTTGAATTTAAAGTATGGCAAATAGCAGAGGCTCTAGCTCACATACACAAAAATGATATGAAATGGTCAATAATTTTTGAGTGTGATTTAAAAATAAAGAAAAAAATCAGTTCTTGCATCAGTTCCCCATTGCTACACAAGTGCCATAGCAAAACAGCACAAAGGTACAGTGTCTTAAAAAGAGCACAAATGTGTTCTCTTCATGCGCTGGAGATCGAAGTCTAAAGCAGGCCTAGTTGTGCTGCCTCTGGCAGCTCCGGCGGGGTCGGGGTGGCTTCCTATCTGTTAGCGGCTGCCACTACTTGCATCCCAGCGGGGCCTCTCCCTCCATCCTCAGAAGCAACAGTGGAGCCTCTTGAAACCTTTCCTGCCCTTGTGGTCACATTGTCCTTTGTCTCTCTGATCCCCTGCCTCCCTCTTTTAAGGATCCTTTAGTTACACGGGTCCAGCTGGGTGATTCAGGAAACAATCTCCCATCAGGGCCTTAGTTTACTCACAGCTGGAAAGTCCCTTTTGCCCTGTAAGATAATCCATTCGCAATTCCTAGGGAACAGGAAATGGATATCTTGGGGGCCATTGGTCAGCTTACAACAATTTCATTTTGAGTAATTCACAAATTGGATCCTTAGTATATAAACAAAATAAAACAATTAAAATTCCTAACAGTATATATCAAATTCAATGCAGATACATATATTTTTTATTTTTAAAAATATTTTTATTGATTTCAGAGAGGAAGGGAGAGGGAGAGAGAGATAGAAACATCAATGATGACAGAGAATCATTGATTGGCTGCCTCCTGCATGCCCCCTACTGGGGACTGAGCCTGCAACCCAGGCATGTGCCCTGACCAGGTATCGAACTGTGATCTCCTGGTTCATAGGTCAATGTTCAATCACTGAGCCATGCCAGCTGGGCCAGATACATATTATTTTATTAATTTTGTGAACCGGTATTCTTAAGGATCTATGTACGTCTCTGCCCCATCTTTCAGTTGTCAGCATAAGAGCCTCCTCTTGATGGTGTTTTCTCTACTTCTCCCAGGCTGGTTTTCTTTCCTGGGTATCTACCAGAGCTTGGCACAGAATAAGAACTCCATAAATGTTAGCTGACATTATTTTCATTATCTTTCCATGTTTCTCTCTTCTACTAGCCTCTAAACCACCATTCCCAAAATCAGTTTTCACAAAACACATCTTCCATGAGATTATACCACATAACACAGTTATATGGTCAAAACATTCCAGGAAACACTACATACATTGCCCTCCTTTGTTGGAGACTCATGGTGCATAATAGCTTATTAAAGGTTCTGAGAAGTCCTGTGGTGTCAAGCGGGTGAGGTGGGGTTGATTTAACACATCACATTTCAAGTTTATTTGCCCAAGGGTTCTCTTTTGCCTATAAAATTGGTTAATGTCCCACTGTTAGAAACACTGTTCTAAGCTCTTCGGGAGTAAGAACCACATCGTGTTCTTCCTTGTATCTTTTTGGCTGGCCGGTTCCTGGGATACTGTAGGCACTTGATAAATATATGTTGAAGAAGTACATTGAAGAAGAGGAAACAGAGCTGCTAGGATAAGATCTCTTCCTCCAAGTTGCTAAAAGGAATGAGATAGATGCTTAAATAATTAGTTACTGTATATAGTAGCAGGTAAATGAAAACGTGATCTAGCCCAGGATGGCTAACAAGGAGAAAATCAAATCCAAATGCCGAAAAACAACCTAAATGTTAACTGGATCTGAAGTAGGTAATTCACACAGCCCTTTGCCCCTTGTGGGCTGCCCTCTCTCAAACAGGAAACAAGAAAATCCAATCTGTATAGCACAGAGCAGAATAGAAAGAAATATATGTCTTCAGATAAAGAATGAAAATTGTTATAGAAAAGATTAAGTTAGGATTAAAACTCCAAGTCAGGTCTCTACTGTGTCCCAGAGACGGCTGAGAACCCAGTGCTCACATCCAATTATGCCTGCGAACCTGTAGGCGGTCAGTTTGAGGGCGTGAACCTGTAGCTGCTGCCAAAGGCTGGGCATGAGTTTTCCAATCCTGGCCACTGTCATTCATCAGAAAGGAAGGTTTTCTTGACACAAGAAGCAGCAATGGCCCCGCTCTGAGATGGGACCACAGGCCAGGGCAATCACTGGCTGAACCTGCCATTCCAACAGCTGCCTCCCGGCCATGCTGGGTCCCTTTGCTGGCTGACTCCAAGAGCTGATTCAACCAAGGTCATGAAGGGGCATCAGCAGTCTCTCCCCTGTGCTCTGCGAAACTCACTGGGAGGGGGAGCAAACAAAACTAGTTCAAGCAAGAAGAGAAAGAAGTTGGTATGGCTCAGTGGAAGGGGCAGAGGATTTGGGGGCCACCAGAGAGATTTGGTTTTGAATCAGGGCAGACAGCCCTAACCATGTTCCAATTATTTAACCTCTATGAGTTTGTGTCTTCAGTTGATAAATGTGAATATAAGTTCTGTGCAGGGTTAAGTCCTAGAAATAAGTTCTATAAAGAACATGTGGTAGGCACTCAATACATAGGAGTAGTATAGCATTTTAATGTTTAATAATGTTTATTAATTGATATATAATAATATATTATATTTCATATTAATGTAATAAAATATAGTAAAATAAAAATGATAAATTTACTATAAGTAAATACAAAATAATTGATAAAAAATGGCATAAAAATAGCTGTGACTAACTACTCTTTGCTCCCTTCTTCCAGGCTTTCTTTTCACCCCATAACCATGGTCCCCATTTGGGGAGTTGTCCGTTCTGGGCTCACTGTATCACAGAGCAGATGTACTAGCAGAAAAGCAGATAAGAAGGATACTTTTCTGGATTTTGGGTTTCAAAGACAAAGGAAGGAAAGGAAGTCTATGGCATAGACTGTGCTGCCCAGTATGGTGCCCACAACGCCTCCATGACTGGAGCCCCTCCTCTCAGAGAAGCCCAGTGGGCCCGGGGGCACCCAGAACTCCTGCTGTGGACAGGTGTCGATGGGCACAGCGGAAGCTCCTGTCAGGGCCTCGCACAGCACAGTGCTCATCCTCAGTTCATCAGCCCTGGGAGGAGGGGAGGTCACCAGTGGGCAGAGATTAAGTTTCCTCCGTCTTTCTGGAAAGGGGACACGCAATGGTAAGTATAGCAAGGTATTAAAAGTAAAATTACAGTCCTTGAATACCTGAATCATGGATTGAGGTTCACTCCTTGTTTTAGTGATCACTGAGGTACAAGTTTGTATAAAGGTGGGGTCAAAGTGTGTGTGAGGGGAAAAAGGGACATTTGGTGACAAATATATATGACTTTCTTATAAAGTAAAAAGAAAATAATTATATGGGATTGGTCTAGTATTAGCTATTGGTAATGCTGGTGAGAAGCATTTGCACATTCCAGTGGTCACATGGTGCAGTGTCCAGGTGGATACTGAATGCCTTGTGGCAAATCTGGGATGATGGTACTGACACTGAGTACTTTGCTAACAGAGGGCCACCACCTGTAAAAAGAAAGCTGTTACTGACGGTATTCATGTGGTGAAGGATTCTGGTTTCTCAAGAATTTTACAAACATTTAGATTTGTTTAACTTCAGCGGAAAACAATCTGGCCAGAGGAAGCTGCCAATAGCTCGCGGGCTTTTAATTCCTCCTGTGTGTCACTTCATAAGAATCCATGTAGCAGGTTTTTGTTTTTTGTTTTGGTTTGTTTTTGTTTGACTGATTAATCACATTATTGCCAGTTTATATTTATTCTACCCTAATTTATGAAGTATCAGATGAGAACTTTAAAATCCCAAAATTCAAATTGAAAAATAAAATAAAAAACTCTAAAAATTCAAAATAGAACAAGGACAAGTTCCTAAGGTTGTATAAAAAAATAATCACTCTTTGCCACATATTTACCAGCGCCAAATGTGCGGATGGGCTCTTCCCCGCACCCCCCCTCAAGCCCTCCTGCCCCTTTCACTAGTCTCCCCTTCATTTCAGTTGGGCCTCCCTGCTGCAGTCTGCCTTCTGAGGCCCTTAAACATTTTCTGCTCCACTGATCTGGTCCCTATGGGTCATTCACCCACTTCATCCCAGGCCTGTTTCCTGAGCACTTGTCATGAGCCTGGTGCTGTGCTGGGCACCAGGATTCAGTGAGGAACCAAACAGGTCCTGCTCCTGCCTTCATGAAGCAAACACCAGGCAGACTGTCATCAGCCAGGCTAACAGAAGCAGCCTCCGGCCTGTATTTTGAACCTGGTTTCTTTCCAGTGGCTTCTGTTCAACCTAACATTTGTAGGCAATGATAGCAGCAATGAATAATGTCCACTACCCATCAAGGCAGGGCTTTAAAACAGACTCATTATTTTTCCTCCCAATAACACAATTCCCCCCATTTTACAGAGGAGGAAACTGACCCCAAGCCCACACAGCACAGCAGAATTGGTCCTCGGGTCTCTGTTTTATTGCCCCGCCCCTCACCTGAAATTATTAATGGATTGTGTGTGTGGGACATTTTATTCCTTCTGGTTTTAGAAACCCCTATCCCTCAGTGGCAACCTTCCCTCTTACCCTGACATCCCTGGATCTTGATGTCACATTGGAAGGGAACTGGAAAACGAATGCCTGCTGAGGACTCATGACGCTCCCTAACAGAGAGCGTTGGCTCTGTCACTCAAAGTCCCTCAGCACGAAAGGTCTGCAGTCGGACACAGGCCTCCAGGTGCTGCAGCAAAGGTCGATAGTGTTCCTACAGGTGAATGTGCCTCTGCTGCCTTAATAACAAAATGCCCATATTTTAGCTGAGACCATGACTGCCCCAAAGAAAAACTGCACTGCCAGTCTCCCTCATAGCTAAGATGACCATGACATTGAGTTTTGGCCAATGGTATACAAAGAGAGTGGTCTGTGCAACCTCCAGGAAGTGTCTTTAATGGAAAGTGTTATGCTCTTTATGTCTGCTCCTATTGGCTGAAACTCAGACATGCAGGCTGGGGTTCAAGCCCTCAGTCTGGATCATGAGATGAAAGATGTGTTGACAACGATGGAACAGGAAGCTCAGAGAAGCCTGTGTCTGGTGATCAGGGAGCACCCTACCAGCCCTGAGCAGCTTACCATTGGACTTCGTTTATGTGAGAGAGAATTAAACTCTCATCTGAGTTTCTGGTTGTTGTTTGTTTGGGGTTTTTTTTTTTTTTTGGTTTTGTTTAGTTTTGGGGGGAGGGGTGGTTTATATCACTAGCAGCTTAATCTAACCCTAATGAAACAGGCACTATGACAGGCTGGTGGAGAAATAAAAATAAAGACCAGTGACTTCCCTGATACCCTTGAGTGAGGTGGTTACTGATTCTCTCTACTTTGTCCATAAACCGTGCTTAAGTCAGAATGAACTTGACAAGAGTTTATCAATGATCAGAATGCATTTGGCAACCATATGTCAAGTGGCCAAACTCCTGCTCCTGGAAGATCCTGGGAGAATCGCCCACCCCTCAGGCTGGCCTTTGAACAACTGTCTCCCAGAAAGCAGGCCTGTTTGTGACCGCAGCCATCAGCTCTTACCTCAGCCCCTGGAATCACTTCCTCTGAGGAGTTACAACCTACCTTTACTACCTCATACTTAAGATGACTTTTTTCAAAGAAGCCCAGAGGGCAGAGAGCAAAGAACAACAAGATTAAAAGTGTCACTTGAAAATATTAGTACAGGATGGAGTGAAAAGAAAAGATGTCAAATTAGGAGTAAGGAGAAAAATTAGAAAGGCATCAAAATAATCCAAGAGGTCAGTGACAAGAGTTGGGATTAAGGCTCTGCCATAATACTGTAAAGGAGGCAATAGCTTAATTATAATTGTCGTGAGCATGAGATTTCAGAGGATTATTCATGGAGGGAAGAGGGGACAATTCCTAATGAAGTGCCATTTCAGGGGTGTGGAAGAATGAGAGCTGGCAAAGGAGATGGAGGTGTACCCGAAAGGAGGAGGAAGAGCAGGGGAGAGGGCATCACAGAACAGCCTGTGTTTTTAAAGAGGGGGTGGGAAACAGAGTAAAGACTACCAAAGCAGTCAAGAAGGATAAGGAGGAAACATACCTATTGACTTGGCAACATGGTGGTCTACTCTACCCTGTGCAGACGTGGTGAGCACGGACCAGACCGCAGCTGCCTGAGGAGCAAAGCCTCTGTTCCAATGAAGGCAGGAGGAGAAGGGTTGTTTCTATGGGAATGCAGAAACTGCTGAACACAGAATCAGACGAAGGCGATTTTTGTAAGAAGCTTAGTTTGATAACATAGAGCACTTCCAATTCATATTTACATTGTCTTTGGCTCATTGGAAATGGCATGAATATAAAAACATCAGCATTGTGACTGCACTCAACTGTTTTGGACATCTTCACTGCTACCCAGTTAATTGGGCCAAAACCAGCTGAGAAATTATGCACCCAGGTGTAATAGCAATATGCCAAATGTTTACTATCCACACCAAGAGATAGTAATGGAAAGTCCTCCTAATTAGATGCTGTTTATATTTCCATTATCCTGGCTAATTACCTGTTTTAGTCAATGCTATGCTTTATTCGTGAGCAGTGGTGCTCTTGTTTCTCAGCATACTTTAAACATCTTACAATGCTTTCTCTATCTTCCCGGTGTCCTTACAGCCAAGAAGTTGTCTGGATTAAAAAAATCAACAGATAAATGGAAATCACGCGCAAATTGTTCTTTCACTGAGAAACATGGGCATAAGCGGGTATCTCAGAAAGAATGGAATTATAATTTTATTTCGTGGAGCAGTTTTCACCCCATAAATTGGCAAAGATTTCTTGGGAGAATGAGGGAGTTAGAAGACAAAATCAGATGTCACCATCGAATGCATTTCTGTAAGACGACTGCAATTTCCTTCCTTAAAACTTTTCCTTTGTGGACCCTATAACAACAGGATGCCCATAAAATTGTATTTCTCAGAAAAAAGGTAGACTTTTGGTTTCGTAAGTTCCACATGTTTGAAGGAGTGATTGGTGGCTTATAGGATAATTAGGGCCTTATCTGCATTTGATGAATGGGAGAGGCTGAAATCCAGATAGGTCACAGGGACTGTCACAGACCTGCAGGTGTGGGAACGACAGTGTTTGAATGGAACTCCCATCACCTGCTCTTCCCACTGACTATGCTACGCTGGAAAGGCAGGGGTGATGGTTTCTTTTATAGATCAACTTGAATGGGACTAAGGGACATCTGGATTGCTGGCAAAATGTTACTTCTGAGTGTACCTGTGAGGGTGTGTCAGGAAGGGATTAGTGTCTGAGTGTGTAGACTGAGTAAAGCCCGCCCTCCTCAATGCAGCGGGCATCATCCAATCTGCTGAGGGTCTGAAGAGAACAAAAAGGCAGGGGAAGGACACACTTGCTCTTCTTGCTTGAGCTGGGATATCCATCTGCTGTCCTTGGGCATTGGCACTCCTGGTGCTCAGGCCTTTGGACTCGGACGGGACTTTACACCATTGTCTTCCCTGGTTCTTGTCTTTGAACTCAGATGAACTTCTACCATCACTTTCCTGGGTCTCCAGCTTGCAGATGGCAAAGCATGGGACTTCTCAGACTCCAGAACTGCGTGAGCCAATTTCTATAGTGAATCTCCTTTTACACATATCTACATATGTCCTACTGGTTCTGTTTCTCTAGGGAACCCTAACAACACAGGGTGGCTCAGGTTCTGGGGTCATGCAGACCTTTCTGGGAGCCTGGATCCACTCTACACCTCATTTGCCTCATCTGGAGAATGGGATCACAGTAGTTACTACCACGGTCCTGGGTTGGTTTTGATGGTTAAATGAGGAAATGTATGGGAAGTTGCCAGTGCTTCATACGTGGTATTACCCAACTAACAACACAAACCTAGAGCTGACTGTGGCCTTGCTGCCAACCCCAGAAAAAAAAAAAGCCAAAAAAAAAAAAAAAAAAGCCTAGAATCCCTAAAACTGAAACACAACTGATTCACACAAAACTATGGTCTGTTCGCTCTTCAGACACTGGCTGCGGGTCAGGTTCAACTCAGACTCAGTCACAGCCGTATCCCAGTGTCAAAACCATGTGGATGAAAACGTACTCCCTTTCTTGTTGTTTTCTACTTTGTGTATCTGACTGAATTAGTCGGTTGGCTATGACAGTATGAGATCCTGTGTCTAACTTAGGCCAAACCTGTGGAGGCTCTAGAACAATTAGGAGTTTTGTGCTCCCATCCCACTGTCTAATTTCCCGGAAATTAGCCTCTCTGTGCCTCTGTTTCCTCATCTACAAAATGGGTTGAAAGAGGAACTACCTCTTGCGTTTAAGGACACAATGAGATGCTGCACTTAAGGCATTTAGCCAGAGAGCCCATCCTGAGCTCTCAGTCATTATTCCTACATTCCCTGCTCATCCACCATCTCATTGTGCAGCCTGGTTCTAATCTGGAGCAGGATATGCAAATGTCACCTGTACTTACAGATCTGTGAGGCTGCTAACAGCACCAGGCAGGCTGGAAGCGGGCCCAGCTTCTCCTCTACTGCAGCCTGTGGGTCTGGTGTCTACCTAAGAGTGTGGATTTGGCGGGGGTGGGGGTGTTGAGGGGGTGGGGAGGTTCGGGGTAGGGGATGGGGGCGTGGAGCAAAGCCTGAGTCTGTGTTCTTTGGGCCTGTGAGATTATGGGTTTGGATTTCTAACATAAACCAGATTTAGGGGATTAGAGCATGAGGGAGATATGGTCTCTCCTGACTGTGATTCCCAGTTCTCTCTGTTCTCAGTATTTCCGTGACTGGTGGTAAAAGAGTTCCTTTTGCCTGATCACTATATGCAAAGATCTTCATTCGATTCTGGGTGCTTGTTCTAAACACAACGAGGATGAGGACAAGTTTTATATATAAAGCAACCGTTCCAACATGTACTGTGCATGCGGATCCCAAGGTTGGCTTGCTGCCTTGCAGGTGGCTGGCTCCTCCCTCAACTCTCTGGACTCAGTCCAGCCCCACAATCTGCACCTTTTCTAAGCACCAGCCCAGGTGATTCAATGCAGGAGCATCCCTGAACTTCATGTGAGAAACATAGTTCTAACCCATCTTTAAAGCGTGTTGTTAACCTCAGAGAACACTGGCTCAGGCGTGCAGGGGTGTGTTCAAGCCCTGTGAGCACTACCCCTCCTCCCACAGCCAGGCCATTTCCAAGGACAGGAATCAATATCAAGAAACACTGTTAGCCCTAGCTGGTTTGGCTCAGTGGATACAGCGTCGGCCTGTGGACTGAAGGGTCCTGGGTTCCATTTCAGTCAAGGGCACATGCCCAGGTTGTAGGTTTGATCCCCAGTAGGAGGCAGTCAATCAATGATTCTCTCTCATCACTGATGTTTCTAACTTCCTCTTCCTCTCTGAAATCATTAAAAATATATTAAAAAAATAAACACTTTTAAAGTCCATTTAAAAAATCACTTTAACTTTTTAACTAAAAGAAGAAATAAAATAATTATGGCATTTGAGAAAAAAGATACCATTTAAGTAAAAAAATTTTTTAATCATTATTTTAATATGCCAAACTTACTGATTTGAAGAAAGCAAGGTATTCAGAGCCCACTGGCCAATTCATTGAAAATGTAATTCAGAATTGACTTCTACCATGTAGACCAGACACCTGAAGGATGGGGATGGCCCAGTGTAACAGAGAGAACACAGATATTCCCATCGGAAGACTTTGCTTTGGATCCCAGCTGCATCAGTCCAGCCACGGGACTTGAATGTCTTTGAGAAATTGTTTCCCAGGGGTAATAAGAGTGAGGTACACATCAGTGATGACGTCTATAACTTGCTTAGCCCACTATTGGTATTAGTCATGTCTGTTTCTTTTGTCGTTTATCTTCTCTTACCTTCAATCAGTTAGATGGCAAACAGTATAGTATTATCTTATAACATTGTTATGAGGATCATTAAATCAGCTATTGGTAGGCTATGCATTTAGTACTTACGCTGTGCCAGGTACTTTTCTAAGCACTTTACAGACATTAACTCACTTAACTCTCAGAACTCTATGAGGTTCTCCCCATTTTACGGATGAGGAAGCAGAGGCTCAGAGATACTAAGTACATTACTCCAGGTCATAGCTCCAAGGGTGAAGCTGGACCATTGAATATGAAAAACTCAGCTCAGTCCCCAGCACACAGTAATGCCAAAAATGGTTAGTATTCGTTGTGCTGTGCAGATAGCACTTTTCTTAAGGTACTGCCTTGGGGTGGCGGTGGGGTCAGAGTTATGGCCAGCATGTTAATACTGATGGAAATTCATTCCTTTGTGGAAGATGGGTTCAGTCTTGTCCTGCCTGACAAAAAGAAATATCTCTGATGTACTAGTTGCAAACAAGAGTGCACATATGTTTAAATAGGGGTTAAATTCACCTCATGTGATGCCCAAATTAATGATCTCTGTCTACAAAGAAACTGAGTAATTGTCATACTTATAAGTTTTCCCTTTTAGTCCTGAGAGAATGATTATGCCACAAAAAAAGGAGTTCTTAAGATGGGCTAGGAAAACAAAACAAAAAAACACATCTCTCTTGTGAGTTATATTTTGATGGGCAAGCATTAAACACAATAAAATCAGTGATATATAAGTTGATCAGGGACAGATGTTTAACATATTTTTTGTAAGAATTGTAGACCCAGCTAACTGCCAAACTGTTTCCTGAAACCCTGGACACATGGAAGCAAGGAGATGAACTCCTGAGGAGTCTGAGCTCCTCAGCGTGACCCTTACTAAAAAAATAATTAATTTTGATCAAAGCCCTTCATTGATTTTTCAATTCTTTTCTTTCTGTACTTTGCTCACTTTGTCATGTGAACAAAGGTGTTCGGGATGTAAAATTTCTCTTTCTCCCTCTCTCTGTGTAAGTGTGTGCTACACATGTGTGAGTATTGCTGGTTTCAAAAGCATACTTTGTTTTATTTTCCTTCTATCATCCACTGTGGGAAAACAGTGTGCTCTACACATGGTTGGCCGTCTCCCCAGCATCTGCTCCCCTCCCTGCTTCCCAACAGGGCCTGATTCCCATTTGGGGATCTGGGGTTCCAGGGATGTTGATTCCAAGCCCAGCTCCATGTCTTGTCTCTACTCTGCAGGAAAGCCTCCCATGGCTCCCTTTCTTATTCAGAATAAAACCCAAGGTCTTCCCACTGGCCTGCAAGTCTTAATGCAGGTTGGCCCGTTACCCTAACTTCATCTCTGACAACTTCCCCACCGGCCCTGCTCCTTTACCCCAGGCCCTTGCCCTTCCTTAAATAGGCCAGACGTGCACCCGCCTCTATGCCTCTCTAACTGATCTGCTAGGGAACGTCGCACGGAGTAAAACAAGTGGAAGACCTTGACTGAGCTGAACAGCTTTCCCCAAATCCCTCATTTTTTTTTGCACAAAGAGAATCAGCAATAAAATCAGATTAATTTTAAGTATTCACCGTTAAATGTCCCACAAGGAGTTTGCACCAACATTCTGCCCTGGTAAGAATTTCAGGGGATGTGTATGAAGTCTTTCTTCTTGTGTTCATAAAGAACAATGTGCAATTCAGTGTGGAGGGAGGATTTCTGGAAAGCAACTGAGGGAGTTATTTACAGGGTGGGGTTTCAGTGGTGCTGCCTTCACATAGCATTGGCGATTCTGCTGATATTCATATAATGAAACTTAAACATAAAAACATCTGGAAAGTGTGCCAACCTATGCCTGTTTCACCAGTCCAGCTTTCTGGCTTGCCTCAAGTAATTTTAATAAAGTATGTTAACTCAACCAGGGTCTTGAAAGAATTCACGTTCTATAGTCTGGCCTTTTTTCTCTGCTACAGGAGTTTTGGAAATAGGCCCATGAATTTAATGAAAATACTTAAAAAAATAATACTCCGGGCGACTTAAATCTTGATAATTATGCGAGGAGTTGTAGTTTGGGCATATTATATGTTCCTAAAATGATGAATTTTGCCTAGAATTCTGATTGTTGCACTTGAAAGGAGCTATGGTTACCAGGATCAAATTTAACTAGAGTTTTCAAATCACAGATTACCCAAAATAAAATTCATGCAACTAGCAGTGGGGAGGGATGGTGCTACCAGTCTCTTGAGTATGCCTTATAATGACTCTGTTTAATTTCCTGTTTTAAAGAAAGAACCTGCATGGAATTTCTTCTTAAGGGATTGTTTGGTTTAAACCTGATCCTCTCAAATGCTTTCCTAAATCCCTCCTTTGAGGATTTGGACTCCGGACTCACCTGAAGGTATCATTTCAGTTCTTGGATGAGAGACACACTCTTCATCATTCCAAAGCAATCCGAGAAAGGCCTTCCCTGCGCAGACGGCACCAGCAAGTGCACAAAGCCCACTTTGTTCTGGGGGAGGAGCACGCACGTGAGCAGGGCATCCTCAGACTGAGACGGCAAGAGCATCCTGGACACAAATGAAGTCGGACTCATTCACGCCTGTGACCACAGGCACCATTGCCACATGCACTCGGCGTTCAGCGTATCTGGGTCTTGTTTCTTTCAATAATACATCTGCACTTGCTAGCAACCCCAATCTGAACTTTTCACTGTGAACTCAGCTAGGAAAATTAGTAGCCAAGGCCTTCATTCTCCCTGTTCCATGGGCAGTTAGCGGAGCCAAAGACCTTGAGATCCATCCACCCCAACTCCTTGCACTTTCCAGTGGAAAGGTATCGACTGAGGGGTAACAATGAAGAGTCAGTGTTCAAGCAAATCCTTTTGGGATTCTGCATGTATTGGCTTCAGCAGTACAGTTGAGGTTGGGTTATTTTGAACCACAATGCAGAAGATACGTGCAAGTCGAGTTACTGAAAAGTTTTAGGGTAGACATACTGCTCACCCAAATAGGAATTCCTACATATTATCAAGGTAAGCACACAACTCTGGCAAAACTCAGTTCGTTGCTGTGAGGCTAAGAGTAATTTAAGGTTAACAATAACAGAACAAACCTAGAAGGAGGAATTGAATTACCGTCAAGGACGACAGCAGTGCAATGGGCTCTACTCCTACAGATCAGTGAGTGCATGTTCCAATGATGCGTCCATGCGCAGTAGGAATATCGCTGGGAAGCTTTGCCCAGCAGACAGCTTTCTTGTTAGAATTCAGAATTAAAAGTTATGATAACCTTCTAGTTCTAATTAATGAATAGCACATTTTTTAGGAACGCTTATTAGATTGCTATCAAATAGCCTTCGATTATCTAATCTAATAAAAGAGTAATATTGAAATTGACCGTTTCTATGGGATGCCTAAGCCATGCCTACCATCCAATCAGAGCGGCTGTATGCAAATTAACCCAGTCAAGATGGAGGCCAGCAGTCACGGAGCTGGAATAAACAGCAGGCTTCCGTTGCAGCAGGAGTAAACTGTCAGCCGGCTGGCTGGGCTTCTCTGTGCTCCAGGCAACAACATAGTTGTAACATTGTTGCAATTATAGAAGCCTTGGAGCTGAAGCAAACAGCAGGCCTGGGCCCGACTATTAAGGTGACATTCTTTCAATTATAGAAGCCACAAGCTGAAGCAGATAGGAGGCTTCATTACCTGCCTAGGCCCCGGCTTAAAGGAACAGTGTATCAATTATAGAAGATAAATAAACCCCAGGAACCTGCTTCCAGCCAGCCTTGCTGGGACATTGGGTCAATGGGAGCTGTGGGCAGTCTGAAAGCCTGAAAACAGCCCTCAGACCTGCACCCAAGCTGGCCACACCCCAATGGGGTGAGGGATCCCACTGGGGGGCTTGGCCAGCCTGCAAACAGCCATCAGCCCCTCACCCAGGCTGCCCAGGCATCCCAGTAGGGACCCAAAACCTGAAGGGGCTGTGGGCAGCCTGAAAATGGCCCTCAGGCTGTCACCCAGGCTGGCCACACCCCAATGGGGTGAGGGTTCCCACTGGGGGGCTTGGCCAGCCTGCAAACAGCCATCAGCTCCTCACCTAGGCTGACCAGGCATGCCAGCAGGTGGACATCCCCAGAGGGGTCCCAGACTGCGAGAGGGCACAGGCCTAGCTGAGGGACCTCCTGAGTGCCCAAATTTTTGTGCACTGGGCCCCTAGTATGTACATAAAAATCAATGACCATAGAATTACAAACCATTCAAACAGAAGCCCTAAAAGAAAAGCATACATTTAAAAAATGTAATTTTTTATTTGGAGGTAATTGTAGATTCACATGCAGTCATCAAGAATAGTACAGAGGTCCAGTGTACCCTTCATCCAGATTCCCCCAATGGTCATATCTTGCAAAACTATAAATATCACAGCCACATGATTAACACCGATACATGAAAGACAATTTCCATCAAAACAGGAATCTCTAATTGTCCTTAGCCATATCCACTTCTCTCCCAGCCCATTTCTCCTTAACCCTGGGCGACTAGTAACCTGGCCTCAATTTGTATAATTTCGTAATCTCGAGAATGTTAGATCCATGAAATGATACTGTATGTAACCCTTTTGAAAAATGCCAAATCGTTTTCCAGAGTAATGTACCATTTTACACTCTCACCAGAAATGCATGAGTGACTCAGTCTTTTCACATCTTCATCAGCACTTAGTATTGTCTCTCTTTTTAATTAGCGGTTCTGACAGGCATGTAGTGATATCTTACTGTGGTTTTAATTTGCATTTCTCTAATGGCTGATGATGTTGAACATCTTTTCATGTGCTTACTGCCATCAGTATAGAGTCTTCAGGAATATGTGTTTGGCTCATTTTCTAATTGGCGTTTTTTTTTTTTTGTTTTTTTTTTTTACTGTTGCATCTAAGAGTTCCTTTAGAGTCCAGATACTAGTCCTTTGTTGGATATGTGTTTTGCAAATATTCTTTTCTCAGTCTGTTGTTTGTCTTACCATTCTCATACAGGTATTTTGCAGAGCAAACGTTTTTAATTTTGATGAAACCCCATTTATACTTTTTCCTTTTATTAATTACGCTTTTGGTGTCAAGTCTAAGCTAAGAATTCTTTGTCTAGCCTTATATCCAAACATTTCTCATATTTTATATTGTTTTATAGTTTCACATTTTCCATTTAATTCTGTGATTTGTTTTGAGTTTGTTTTTGTGTAAGGTGTGAGGTTTAGGGTCAGGTTCTATTTTTGCCTATGCATATCCACTCTCTCCAGAATCATTTGTTGAAAAGGTTATCTTTACTCCATTAAATCGTTTTTACACCTAAAATCGGCCGAGCATATTTCTCTGAATCTATGTCTGGGTTCTATTTTTAGTTTCCTTGTCCTATGTGTCTGTCCCTCCAAAAAAGTACCACAGAGTCTTGATTACTGTAGCTACATAATAAGTTTCAGATTTGGGTAGACTGATTCTCCCCATCTAGGCTTTTCTAAAATTAGGTATTCTAGTTCCTTTGCTTTTCAATATAAATTTTAGAATGATCTTTTCTGTATATACAAAAAAAATTTGCTGAGATTTTGATAGAAATAGCATTAAGCCTATATAAAAATTGGGAAGAATTAACATCTTTATTGTGTTGAGTTTTCCAATCCATGAACACAGTATGTCTCTTTTTATTCAGATTTTCTTTGATTTTTTAATCAGCTTGTTGTACTTGTCAGAATACAAGTTCTACACATGCTGTATACATTGTAAACAAGTATATTTATACATCCTAAATGCTATTACATGTTTAATTTTAGTGTCAACATGTTCATTGTTAGTATATGGAAATAAAACTAATTTTAAATGTTTATTTTGTATGCTATGACCTTGTTAAACTCACATATTATTTTCTAGATTTTTTTTTTTTGGTAGCGTTCTTGAGGTTTTTTTAAAGTAGAAAATTGTGTCACCTGCAGAGAGAAAAAGAGAGAGAGAGAGAGAGAGAGAGAGAGAGAGAGAGAGAGAGAGAGAGATTCTTCCTTCCTTTTAGATCTTTATTCTTTTTCTTTCCTTATTGCACTGCCTAGAACTTGCAGCCCCATGCAGAATAAAAGTGGTGAGTGTGAGCATCCTTAGCTTGTTCCTCCTCTTAGGGAGAAAGTATTTAGTCATTCGCTATTAAGTATAATGTCAGTTGTCTGCCCCCCTCCCCATTTTTTGGTTGATTCTCTCTACTCCTATTTCTCTGAGCGTTTTCCCCATGGTAGGTGCTGAATTTTATTTGTATCTCTTCTGCATCGATTGATATAATCATGTAATTTTTTTCTATTTTTATATCTTTACTAGAGGCTGGATGCATGAATTTGTGGGGTGCCTCAGCCTGGCCTGTGGGATTGGGCTGAAAAGGACTCTCTGACATCCCCTGAGAGGTCCCAGATTGCGAGAGGGCACAGGCCAGGCTGAGGAACCCCACCAGTGCACGATCGAGGCTGGGGAGGGAAGCAGAGGTTGGCCGGCCAGGGAGGACCCACAAGAGGGCTCTGGCTCAGTCCTGATTGGCTGGACCCCAGCAGCAAGCTCACCTACTGGTCGGAGCATCTTCCCCCTGGTGGTCAGTGCATGTCATAGCGAGTGGTTGAGTGGCCTTAGCATATCATTAACATATTACACTTTGATTGATTGAACAGCTAACTGTATGATCAGACACTTATCATATTAGGCTTTTATTATATAGGATTTTGAGATTATTAGAGATGTTCCCTCCCCACTTCCCCCCATTGCTCTCCTTCACCAGATCCTGCCTATTTTATGTCTTTGTACTTAGGCTGCTGCCTTGCTCCTTCTGCCCCTCTGAGCTGCTACTCTGTCTCAATCAGCATTGGGGTTACTCTCCTCCTAGAGGCTTCCCAGATCCAGATTCTCTGGTGCCCAGAGCCTTAGCCAAGGGGAGGGACCATGGGAGGTTGGCTGTGGGATCACACTGACCACTAGTGGGCAGCTCCTGCATTGAGCGTCTGCCTCCTGGTGGTCAGTGCATGTCATAGTGACTGGTCATTCAAGTTGTTCCAGTCGTGTGGTCATAATGGTCACTTAGGCTTTTATATCTATAGATATGCATTACCCATGGACACAGACAACAGAGTGGTGAAGGCCTGGTGTGGGGCTCTTTGGGTTCACTTGTTTGGGAATCTCTGCACTTCCTGAATTTATATGTCTATTTTTTTCACCAGGTAAAGGAAGTTTTCTGTCATTATTTTTTCAAATAGGTTTTCAATTTCTTGCTCTCTTTTCTCCTTCTGGCATTCCCATGATGTGAATATTGATATAGTTGAAGCTGTCTCAGAGGCTCCTTACGCTATCTTCATATTTTTGGATTCTTTTTTCTCTTCTAATTGGGTATTTTTTGCTTCTTCGTATTCCAAATCACTGATTTGATTCTCAGCATCTTCTACTTGAGTGTTGATTCCCTGTAAATTATTCTTCATTTCATTTAGTGTATCCTTCATTTCTACTTGTCCCTTTTCATGTCTTTGGTGTTCTCACTAATTTCCTTGACGTTCTCACTAAGATCCTTGAAACTCTCATTAAGTTCCTTGAGCATCCTTATAACCATTGTTTTGAACTCTGTATCTAGTAGTTTGCTTGCTTCCATTTTATTTAGTTTTTTTTTCTTCTTCACATTTTGGCTGCTTCCCTGTGTTTATTTCTATGTATTAGGTAGAGCTCCCATGTCTCCTGGAATTGATAGAGTGGCTTTGTGTAGTAGGTGTTCTGTAGGGCCCAGTGGCAAAGCCTCCCTAGTCACCTGAGCTAGGCACTCTAGGTGTGCCCCTGTGTGGGCTGTGTGCACTGACCTGTTGTAGTTTGGCCTTGATTGTTATCACTGGGAGGAATTGAACCCCTGGCCATTTTGTTGTGAGGACCAGCTGCAGCTACAGTGGAAGAACTGTGCAGGAGACATTTCTGTGGAGCAGGACTTGATTCAGTGGAGCTTTGGTGCACACTGAGTCTGCCCCTTGAGTGTGTCATGTGTGGATATGTAGAGTTGTGATGAGATATGATCTGCAGCTGTCCAGCAACCATTTGGTGTACTAGACAACACTCAACAAACTAAGCCACACTGGCCAGAGCCAGAATTATCATTTAAAAAACTTTTTTTGGTTTTATTAATTTTTAGTATTGATTTTATATTTTTAATCCCATTGATTTTTGCTCTTCATATTTTTTCCTTGCTTTATATTTGTTTTGACCTTCTTTTTAAAGTTTTTTTTATGGCAGTAACTTAGATAATTGATTTTAGACCTTTCTGTTTTCTTAATATAAGTATTTAATACTACAGATTTCCCTCTAAGGACTGTTCTAACTGCATCCAACAACATTTTTTATGTTTTCTCTCTTTTTTTTTAATCAGTTTGAAATATTTTCAAATATACCTTGAAACTTCTTTTGAGCTATGAGTTACTTAGAAGTGAGTTGTTTAATATTCAAATGTTTGGAGAAATTTTTTTTTGCTTTCTTTTATTGATTTTTTATTCAATTTCTTCATTGTCTGACAGCATGCTTTGCATTTCAGATCTTTTAAATGTTAAGGTTTGATTTATGACTATAAGTCAGAGTTTGAGACTTTGGCCATGTTTTATCTGTTGCTTCAATTTTCACAATCTGGTTTGCTGATTAGAATCAGACTCCTACAAATATGGATCAGGGTGAGCCCACATGTTTATAGATAACTTTGTGGAATTACTTTCTTAAACCCCTCCTTTGCATTCTCCCTGGGGCTCCTCATTTTGGTCCTCTCGCCTGAGAACTGGAGTTTTATTAACCCTTCTGTCATGCATCTCTGCGACTGCACCCATGTCTGGGCCCAGCAGTAAGAGGACGGAGAAAGAATGAAATGCAATAGAGGGCTGCCCCACTCTCCCAGATCTTATCTTTACCGGCCAGAGAAGAAGGTGCCCTCCCCTCACTTTTGGTCTCTGATAGACCCGGCTGCAGTTTCAGTCCCTGCCCCCATAGCATTGCTTGGGGAACAACGGTTGGGAGAGAGGGGGAGAAAACCAAGAGAAGAGATAAAAGGCAAAACTGGGGACTTTCCACACTGTCTCCAAGCCTTAGGAGTTCCCTTCCGCCTCTTGTGAAGCCAGAACTAGGACTCGTGGAGTACTGTCTGCAGCCCAGTGTTCTCTTTGGGGTTTAGGCTGCAGTGTGCTCAGGCCAGGGGATGCTGGGAATAAAAAATGATAAATGGATAACCCTTTTGATGGTACTTGAAATTCTAGTTTTCCCCAACCCACCTGCTGCTGATTACTTTTCAAAGTCCTCAGATAACGGCTGTATGCACTCTGTCCAGATTTCCTTCAACGGGAGACACAGGGTGGAGTGTGCCTATTCCATCTTGCCTGGAACAAGAACCTTAAAACATGCATTTTTACAAATAATTTATACTTTTTAAATATACATTTTTATTGATTTTAGAGAGAGAGAAAGCGAGAAGGAGAGAGAAAACATCGATATGAGAAACATCTATCAGCTGCCTCCTACACTCCTCCTACTCAGGATTGAACCCACAGCCTGGGCATGTGCCCTGACCGGAGGGAATTAAAGTGGTGACTTTTTGGTGCATGGGACAATGCTCAACCAACTGAGCCATACCAGCCAGGGCAAACATGCATTTTAAAATTCATTTAACGCCTATCATAAAAAGGCTTACACTATACTTTGAGAATCACTAGTCAAAAGCAAGGTAGTTCAATCTCCCATTTTTCGGTAAGAGAACAATGACATGTTTATTTGTCTTTTAGTCATGACACAGTTAACATTAGTTAAAGATGTTTTACTTAAGGTCTTAGATTTTGTAAACATCTTTAGCAAAACTTTATACCTGGATGATGTTACTTTAGCCCTTGGTTGAAATGTACTCAAGACAATGATTAAAAACAGACTTTGGTTTTTATCCAAAGTTGAAAAAAGCAAAAGTAATCTGAAGTTTGCTATGTTATCTTCTGCAACTCTACTTTAGAAGACATTGTCCATTTTGTTCAATGTTGTTTAAATGTAACATTCCTCTCTGAGTGTCCTGTAAAGCAAAGATTCATCACTCCTTACGAACACACATGCTTCTTATGCAACTTAAGGTTCTTTTGTCTTGCATCTCAGGAATATCATCTATTTTTTGTTCAATTACCCTAGCTCTTCTTAGCTAGGTTTTCTTGAACAACTGTTTTTCCTCTATCATGTTATTTTTTATAAAACATTATTATTATTATTTTATACCTATTTTATTTATAGAGACTAAGTCATAAATTAATTTCCTCTCTCCCTTTTCTTTGCCATTTCTTTTGTGTTTTTAAAAAAATAGTGTTGAACTTAGGTGATGAGTTAATAGGATTTTATAATGTAATCATATATATTTTGTATAGTCTTGAAATTCTCCATAATAAAAACAATGAAAGTTAAATAAAATACAGATATAAATTATTTTCGAGTTTACATAGGATGTTATTCACCAAGATAAAATACATTTGAGGACATAAAAGAAATCAAAGAAATTAAAATAATTAAAATTATTCAAAAAACATTCTCTGATTGTAACTGAATTAAAAAGTAAAGCTCGAAGGGTAGCTGATAAAGACTGAAGACACACCTGCACTTGTTAGGGTCTAGCAACACAGCAAGTGGTTCATACATCATGAGCACGTTGAGTTTATTCCTGACATGTAAGATTTGCTTAACTTTAGAAAATCAGTGATCATAGAAAAATCATATACTCACCTCAACACAGGAAAAAAAATCGTTTGATAAAAAGAAGTGATAATTAACTATTAACAATAAGTATCTACAAAAAAGTAAATCAAACAATATTGAACAGTGAAATGTTGAAAACACTCCTTTTATAATCTGAATCAAGCATTAGTGTCTTCTTTCATCCCATCTACCCACCATTGCACTGGAGTCCTTAGCCAGCCAATCAAGCAAACATAAAAATAGTGTAAAAATTGGAAAGGACTTAGCAAAACTATTATTCTTGATAATATGATTATGTATGTTAAATATCCAAATAAGTCTTCAGTTAAACCACTAAAATTGAAAAAAATTTAATAAGGCTGCTAGGAATAAACATTATTATAAATTCAGTAATTGTTTTTATGTAGTTTTATTGAGATATGGTTGACATATATATAGTATTATATGAGTTTGGGATGTACAGTATAATTACTTGGCATACATATGTTGTGACATTGATTGTATCTTAAATATCAGTGTAAAACAGAAAAAATTGAAAAATATTAAGCAATCATGTAAAATTACATCAAAATGACCAACCATTGAATAATAAATCTAACAAAAGAAATCTGAGAGTCCTGTGGCAAAACTAATAAATATATAAAAAAGTGAAAAAAATAAGTGAAATGACTATAATAGTAGTATGCCACTGTACAAGAATAAAAAGTAATCATTGCAATAGAATAGGTAGCCTTGAAGCAGACCTAGCACATAGAATTCTGACATATGTGTTGAAGATGCCATCATAAATCAGTGATAGAGATTTTTAATAGACATATACTGGCAACGGGTTAGTTATTTGTGGGTAAAAGATTTAATTTTCACTGGATACAAAATCTCAAAATAAATTCTAGATACAACTAAGAGTTAAATGAAAAAATAAATTAAACCATAAATATCTAAAAAACAAGTGATTATTGACTCTTTGGGGTTGAACTTCTAAAAGTAAAAAGAAAAGACAGCAATTCTAAATATTAAAGATTTTATCACATAAATGTTTCACAGTTAGAATCCTATATAATAAAAGCCTAATATACAAATCAATCAAACAGTGGAACAACCAGTAGCTATAATGCACACTGACCACCAGAGAGCAGATACTCAATACAGGAGCTTCCTCCAGCCAGCAGGCTCCAGGGGACCCCCCTGATTATCCCTCCAGTCTCCCTTAGAGGGAGGCAACCAGCAACAGTGGTGGGGGGCAGGGACAGCAAGCAGGAGGCACAAGGCCAGCCAAGATGGGTGCCAGTGGGGGCCCCCTGACCATCCTGCCAGTCACCCCACAGATTGGCCCTGATCACCACCAGGCCTAGGGACCCTACCTGTGCATGAATTTTGTGCACTGGGCCTCTAGTTTTTAAAATAAAAGCACAACAATCTAAAAACAAACTAGATATAACATTTGCAACAAATATTACTAGAAAAAGATAAATATTCTATATCAATATTAAACTAAATAAATGAATAAAGTGAACACAAGAGTCAAGCAGATAAACAGTGAAATATTTTGGTAATTTAAAAAATAAGAAATGGCTAATAAATGTGTAAAAATACATTCTTCATTAATGTTATTTAAGAGAAATGAGAACTATTAGATACTAGAAGCCCAGCACACAAAATGGCATGCCCCACCATGCACCTCGCTGTGCTTGCAGCCCTGCCCACTCACACTAGCCCTGCTGCACTCACAGCCCCACCCACCCGTGTGTGCCTTTCTGTGCCTGCCTTGCTGTGCCCACCTGCCTGCCATCCCACCTGTCTGACAGCCGCGAGCATTGCTGTGATCGGAGCCTGTGGGCCATGCTGTGTGAACCAAAATCATGTGAAACCCCAGACTCATCGCATGCAACAGGACCCCAGACCCATTGCACAAGGCAGAACCCCACACCCCAGATCTTTCGTAGGAGGTGGGACCCCAAACCCGCCACACTGTGAGACCTAACAGTGCACCTCCAGGTGACTGGTAATGTGGTCGTTACAGCGTTATGGCATTACCACCCCAGGCCTTTTATAATATAGACTAGAGACCCAGTGCACAAAAATTTGTGTACTCCGGGGGTAGGGGGTTTCCTCAGCCAGGCCTGTGTCCTCTAGCAATCTGAGACCCCTCGGGAGATGTCCACCTGCTGGCTTAGGCCTGCTCCCTGGGGGATCGGGCTTAAGCTGGCAACCAGACATCCCTCTGGCAGCCCGGGGGCCCTTGGGTGATGTCCACTTGCCAGCAGGAAGCAGACCTAAGCTGCAGTTGGACATCCTTAGCTCTGCTGAGGAGGCAGGAGAGACTTCTGCCACCACAGCTGTGCTGGCAGCTGGCAGCCTGGCTTGTGGCTGAGCAGGGCTCCCCTTGTGGGAGCACACTGACCACCAGGGGGCAGCTCCTGCATTAAGCATCTGCCCCCTGGTGGTCAGTGTGTGTCATAGTGACCAGTCATTCCCAGTGGTCCTGCTGTTAGGGTCAATTTGCATATTACTCTTTTATTATATAGGATAGAGGCCTGGTACATGGGTGGGGGCCAGTTGGTTTGTCCTGAAGGGTGTCCCAGATCAGAGTGGGGGTCCCGTTGGGGTGCATGGCCAGCCTGGGTGAGGGGCTGATGGCTGTTTTCAGGTTGGCCACATCCCCTTCAGGGAGGGGGTCCCTGCTAGGGTACCTGGCCAGCCTGGGTGAGTGGCTGATGGCTGTTTGCAGCGAGGCTGGCTGGAATTTATTTAACTTCTAAAGTTGAAACTTTGTTGCTTTAACAGAAGCCCAGGTTGGGTTTCCCCTGACAACCTAGGCTCCCAGTGCTTCCTTGAGCCCAAGGCTGGAAGCAGGTTTCTGGGGTTTATTTATCTTCTATAATTGAAACTTTGTTGCCTTGAGCAGAGACCACAGCTGGCCTAGGCAGCCAGGAACTTTAGCTTCCTGCATTGCTGGGGCAAGCCTCCTGCTTGTTCCAGCTCCGTGGCTGCCAGCCCCCATCTTGGGTGTGTTAATTTGCATATAGTTGCTCTGATTGGCTGGCGGGCATGGCTTGGCTGGTGGGCGTGGCTTAGGTATGATGGAGTGAGGGTCAATTTGCATATTACTCTTTTATTAGATTAGATTATTATCTATCAGACATGATAAAGTTTTAGAAAGAATATGGTGAAACAATCTTTTTGAATAAATATAAAAAAGTTCAAACACTTTAAAAAATAATAATAAAGATAAAGATTTGACCAAGTTATTTTGTCAAGAGCTTTAAAGCTTTTAAAATACTGTACATTTGATTTAGTAAATTCACTTCTAGAAGTTTATTTCAATATTACATATTATATAAGTATATATATGAATTATACATATAAATATAGGTAAGGAATTATGCGATAAAGATTTTGTAGCAGTTATTATACATATGCTTCCATTAGCAATTGCAAACACACTCAAAACAATTGAAAACACAGAACATCTCAGAAATAGAAGATAGAAAGCAGAACCAAGTAGAAACACACACACGCAGATGCTTGCTGCCATCTTAGAAAATAATCTGAAAATAATGTAATTGTCTAAAGTTGTAATAATGGTGCAGTAAATAATAGTATATCCACATAAGGAATATTTTGTAGTCAATGTGAAATGGTGTTAAGAGGTATTCTTTTCTCAAGGACTTGGGATATGGAAGGAATGGGTCCAGAGTTTCTGTTTGGTGTGAAGACAATGTTTTAGAAATAGATAGTGGTAATAGGTTGTGAATGTACTTAATAACACTAAATTGTACACTTTAAAATGGTTAAAGTGGTAAATTTTATGTTATGTGTATTTCACTATGGTAAAAAATGCCATTTGTGATGTAGGAAAACACTTTGAGTGAAAATGATACTCTGTTAAAAATGAAGATGCTTGTATACTAGTACATATTTAAAGGAATCCATTGTTTTTTGTCCCCATTAGAATGTACTGACTTACAACTGGTGATATGGATCTGAATCATCAGAGGAGCTGAGAAGAATCAGAGGATGTCAGGTCCATCAACCTCATCTTTACTGAATCATCATTTTATTGGGAAGGCTTGCTTTTATTTTATTTAAAAAAAACTAGAGGCCCGATGCACGAAAATTCGTGCAAGAGTAGGCCTTCCTTTCCCTGGCTGCCAACACTGGCTCCCTCCAGGACCCAGGACCCAGGCTGGCTTCCCTCGGGCCGCCTACAGGCACTTGGGACCTGGGCTGGCTTTCTTCCATCCCTGGCTTCGTCAGGAAGGACATCCGGAATGACGTCTGGTCTAATTAGCATATTACCCTTTTATTATTATAGATAAGATCTGTAATGGATTTTAATGCATGCTCTGAGTAGGAACTACTATTTTTTTTAAATTAAATCTTTATTGTTCAGATTATTACAGATGTTCCTTTTTTTAATCCCCATAGCTCCCCTCCACCTGGTCCCCTCCCCACCCCGTGCCCTTACCTCCACCACTGTCTTCATCCAGTCTCTTCCCATACCCTTCATGTCCCCTTCTCCCTGAGAATTGTCAGTCCATTCCCTTTCCATGCCCTTACTTATATTCAATTCACCAGTTTATTCTGTTCATCAGATATTTCTATTGACTTGTTATATTCACTTGTTGATAGATACGTATTTATTGTCACTTTGTTGTTCATACTTTTTATTTTTACCTTTTTCTTCTTCTTCCTCTTCTTAAAGAATGCCCTTCAGCATTTCAAATAATCCTGGTTTGGTAATGATGTACTCCTTTAGCTTTTTCTTATCTGTGAAGCTCTTTGTCTGACCATCAATTTTACATGATAGCCTTGCTGGGTAGAGTAATCTTGGTTGTAGGTTCTTGCTATTCATCACTTTGTATATTTCTTGCCACTCCCTTCTGGCCTGCATGGTTTCTGTTGAGAAATCAGCTGACAGACGTATGGGTGCTCCCTTGTAGGTAACTAACTGTTTTTCTCTTGCTGCTTTTAATATTCTCTCTTTGTCTTTTGCCCT
>PVJC01000582.1:62141-118229 GCA_004026665.1 Murina feae
GCACCGCCAACACCCTTTCCCCCCTGAAAATTGTCAGTCCAATCCCTTTCTATGCCTCTGATTCTATTCTATTCTCCAGTTTATTCTGTTCATCAGATTTTTTATTCACTTGATTTTTAGATTCACTTGTTGATAGATATGTATTTGTTGTTCAAAATTTTTATCTTTACTTTTTCTTCTTCCTCTTCTCAAAGGATACCTTTCAGCGTTTCATATAATACTGGTTGGGTGGTGATGAACTCCTTTAGCTTTTTTTTTGTCTGTGAAGCTCTTTATCTGACCCTCAATTCTGAATGATAGCTCTGCTGGGTAAAGTAATCTTGGCTGTAGGTTCTTGCTATTCATCACTTTGAATATTTCTTGCCACTCCTTTCTGGCCTGCAAAGTTTCTGTTGAGGAATCAGTTGACAGACGTATGGGTTCCCCCTTGTAGGTAACTGACTGCTTTTCTCTTGCTGCTTTTAAGATTCTCTCTTTGTCTTTTGCCCTTGGAATTTTAATTATGATGTGTCTTGGTGTAGTCCTCTTTGGATTCCTTTTGTTTGGGATTCTCTGCGCTTCCTGGACTTGGAAGTCTATTTCTTTTACCAAGTAGGGAAAGTTTTCTGACATTATTTCCTCAAATATGTTTTCAATATCTTGCTCTCTCTCTTCTTCTGGCACCCCTATAATTCTGATGTTGGTATGCTTGAACTTGTCCCAGAGGCTCCTTACACTGTCTTCGTATTTTTGGATTCTTTTTTCTTTTTGCTTATCCATTTGGGTATTTTTTGCTTCTTCGTATTTCAATTCTTTGACTTGATTCTTGCGTTCCTCTAATCTGTTGTTGGATCTCTGTATAATATTCTTTATTTCAGTCAGTGTATGCTTAATTTCTAGTTGGTCCTTTTTCATATCCTCAAAGGTCTCATTAGATTTATTGAGGGTCTCACTAAATTTATTGGCGGTTTCTAGAAAATTCTTAAAAAACCGTAAAACTGTGGTTTTGAACTCTAGATCCAGTCATTTGCTTTGCTCCATTTCTGTTATTTGTGATCTGTTTCTTTGTCTTCACATTTTGGCTGCTTCCCTGGGTTGATAGAGTGGCTTTCTGTGTTAGGTGATCACTGAGAGGAAATGACCTCCAAGCCACTTGGTTATGTGAATCAGCTGTGTCTACAGTGGGAGAACTTCTGTGCTGGAGACATCCTTATGGGGCAAGAGTTGTTTCAGTGGGGCTTTGGTGCTCACGAAATCTGCCCTGAGTGTGTCCCTTGTGAATCTGAGGAGTTGTATTTAGGATTGTACCATTCAGAATCCTAGGTACGCTGGCAGTTGTATCTCCAAGGAGGTGCTATTTTTAGCTTCTGCCTGGGGCTTCCCAGCCTTTTTCTGGGTGCACAGTCTTCTTGTAGTTATCACTGGGAGGTATCACTGGGAGGAAATGACCTGCAGGCCTTTCTCCTCATTGTTTGGAGTTGGAACTTTTGGAGTTCTGTCCCAGCTGCAGTCTGTTAGGTTAGGCTGCAGGCAGGCAGGCGCACAGCTTGGGCGGGGTTGTAAGTTGGGCGGGGTGGGGTCTCAGAATCACTGGGGCAGAGCAACCTGCAATGGGTGCCCCTCTGCCGACTCCGCGGTCTCCCAGCTTTGGCATCTGCGTGCCCTTGAGTCCTCATGTCAGTAATCGCTGTGAACAGCTCTGCTAGAATGCCACTGGTCTTCCGCCCCGTTGCCCGACAGCCCGTATCGCATTCAGTGCGATCCCAGAGTTTATAATCTCCTTCCAAGCCGCGGACCCAGAAGCTGCAGCCGCCACCCTTTCACCTGCGCTGCCTCCGTTTCGCACGGGTCAGTACCTCTCAGTTTTGGCACCAGGAACTTCTACTCAGTCTCAATGCACTCTTTCTCTTGCCTTCTAGTTGTAAAGCTTCCCTTCCCTTGGTTCTGGAGGATGGCCATTTATCTTTATAGCTATATAAAGCTGTACATTTTATAATGTAGTTGTGGAGGATGCGCATTTAGGTATATACCTCATGCTGCCATCTTGGTTCCTCAGGAACTACTCTTTTAGATTGAAGGTAATCTTTACGAAAGGGACTGAGAAGAAACCATAATTATGGTTTAATCCCAAATGCATCAAAGGAAGAGGAAAATAGGCACACCATCCAAATAGGCAAAGACTCGCTGGAAAGTCGTCCATAAATGCAGAGATTTCACTATTTATTTTTGTGTGTTCCCTCAAGTTTTCCATATGAGTATTAGACATATAATCAGCAAACATTTTTAAATAAATTTTAGTAAGTAAATCAGTTAGTGACTTTTTTTTAGAAGAGATTTCACATTTTAAAACTAGATATCACTCCCAATCCCAGCTTCTACTACACTGAGCATCTTTGTCATTGTGGCAAAATCAGAGTCAGTCGAAAAGTATAAAAGTATTTATCTTTGTTGGGATTATAAAATAGGATGTCACCAATTTCCTCCCTTCTCCTGCTCCTTCTCTGCTTTGTGCATTATGACCAGTGCATTTGTGGTCTGTTTTGGTTTTTGTCTGATTAAGTTTAGGGTCAGGGATGCAGCTGTGTAGGCCCTCTGGGCTGCTTCCGTGGGGGTGGCTTCTGTATTTTGATTTACTCTGTATTTTATTTAAGGAAAGGACCTTAAAACCTTGAAATAAATCAGGCAGAGCCAAAGAGAAAAAAAAAAAAAACAGAAAAAAAGAAAAGAAAAGAAATAAGGGTCAGGGACTAAGACATTTTGGCCAATACTTTGGTTTGTGTGAAATACACATCTTTCCTCTTGTTTATCATAAATACCATGTCACCTCCTTCAGATTTCCATCATATCAAATCCTTTTTCTTGGTCTAAATCAGTTCTTTCAGATGAGTGTGAGCCTTTTAGAATTTATAAGGGTAGAACTTCAAGGGCCTTGGATAATCATGCTTTCTTCCAAAACACCTCCCAGATTTAGGAGCTGTAGAGTGAGGCATTAGGAAAGTTTCCAATATCCAAACCAAATGATATATATTTTTTATGCTGGATCGCTGTTATTTGCCCTTCCAGGTGCACTCCCCTGGCTTCTCTCCTGAGCTCTGTGCTCCCAGGAGACTGATGTGTATGGTCTTCTTCAATGGACTCCTTCGCCCTCTGACTCTGTTGAATGCAGCCAATCAGGGGTCTTGCCAGATCTGCAGGTGAGGTCATGATGCTCATTTTCTTTCTTCCTCCTGGTTTCTCCCTTGTTCCTTCTGCCACACTTTGGTGTGTCTTTCTACTGAAGGCCACACCTCCCACCAGGCAGTACTGGAGTACAGCTAGAACTTTTTCTCCAGGTGATGCTGGTTCTGTCCTCTTACCCCTTCCAGCTTGGGCTCATACAATCCTCGGCAGCTGAGCACAGGTTCTGCACCACCCTTTGCTGGTTTCCCTAAACCCTACCCATCTTTTTAGAAACAACACTGCACTTTTACTTAATTCTGCTTCACTGTCCCATGAGAGGAAGCCATGCAGGTCCTGGTAGGTCCCATGGGAGGAAGCCATGTAGGTCACAAGCCGCAATTCTCTTATGATGGGATGTCTTCCATTCAAGCCTTCATTGAAGAGCTAAGCATGTGGTCTACTAGCTGAATGGCAGCGTGGCTTCAAGATGAAGCCTCTTGACAGGACCATGAGATGAGGAATGATTTGCAGCAAAAGAAAAGCACATGAAGCTGGATGGGTTATTTGAAGTCAATCTACATGCGCAAAAGGCGTGATGGAACTGCTCATCCCCAACCCTCAGCGACTTTTCTGATCTCGGTAAGTGTCTCTTTAAAACTATTGGCTAGCGGGGGGGAGTTAATTGATCAACTGAAGGACTTATATGCATGCATATAAGCATAATCAATGGACACAAGACACTGGGGGGTAGGGGAAGAGGGGGAAGGTCAAGGGGAAAAAATGGAGACTTATTTAACCCTCTTTGTAATACTTAAAGTAATAAAACAAAACAAAACAAAAAATGCTGACGTCTGTAATAGTGAAAAAAGAAGGTAGGATGCAAAAATGTATTATCAGTATGATCTCAGTTATATAAATACCCATGAATAAAAAATAGTTAAGCCCCTGGGGGGGAAAAAATAAAACTATTGGCTAATGATAGCTTCTATCCAAAGCTATACTAACATCCAATCAATTCAACCTCCAACTTGAGAGTCTAGGAGTTCTCCTTTAGGCAACCAGCACAGAGGGAGTGTGGAGTATTTTGCAGAGTACCCTGTTCCTCAGTCTACAAACTCCCGCATTTAGCTTCTAGACGCCACCAATGAGGAAAGCAAGGGCAGATAGGTCAGGCCACTTGCCTGGCATATCGATGAGCAAAAGAACCCGCGTTAGGACTCAGGCCCGGCCTGAGGCTCGGTTATTAGGGAAAGAGCTTTGGAGAGGAGAACCTTGGTGTTAAGTTCCATCTCCCCTGCTCTGGTTGGGTGACTTTGAGCACTTTGCCCAACTTTTCTGAACCTCACTTTCCTTATCCACAAAGAGGATAAAACAGTTTCTAACTTACAGATTGTGACCATCAAAGAAATAAGACAGAGGAAAGGAGTTTTGTAAACTCTTGTCTTTTTCCTAATTCCCCTTGACCTTGGAGCTAGTGAACCTGCTTCCAGTTTCGATTTTGATTTCCATGAGGAATCCAAGAGCAGACAAATGAAGTTTGACTTCTCAACAGCAATGGTAACCATGATAATGATACCAGTAAATACAATGGGAATTATGCTGTAATAACAACTCGTATTCATGGGCTGTTTACCACTTGCTGGGCACTTGACTTGTGTTATCTTGTTTGAGCCTCACACCCACTCCGTGAGTAGACAACACTGTCATTTTTGTGACTGAAAAAACAAGGTGCAGGCGTTTAAATAACGTGTCCAAGGTCACGCTGCTATAGAGGCTCAGCTGAGATCTGAATTCACCGCCGCTTCTGGAGTTTTAAAAGCCTCCTAACACCGTAGTCACCAGTCGCAGGTTGAAATGGGGCTGGCCTAAGTTGAGCAGTGCTGTGGGTGTAAAACACACTGGATTTTGAAAATTTAATATATATATTATTCAGAGCATCATACCTTCTGGTAGGGGAGGATGGGAGTAAGGTGGAGAGATCAACCAAAGGACTTGTATGCATGCATATAAGCCTAACCAATGGACACAGACACCAGGGGGGTGAGGGCATGAGTGGGGGGGGGAGGGGTAGGTGGTGGGCTATGAGGGGATAAGGACACATATATAATACCTTAATCAATAAAGAAAAATATATATTATAATAGATCTCATTAAGAATGATATACTGATTGCATATTTTGGATATGTTGGTTTAAAAATACATTATTGAAGTGAATTTCTACTCTTTCTTTTTACTTCCCAAAATATCAGTACTAAACATTTAAAATTGCATATACGGTGCATCGCCTGCCCACTGGGCCAGCTGGAGCTTCGCAGTCTCTGCCGAGCCTTGGTTGCACAGATTTCTGGAAGCGCAGCTCCCACGGCCCTAACAAAGAACAGCAGACCTTCCATGCCACTGGCTGGGAGCAGGGGTGCAGGGAGCTCCCAAGCCCTGTGTGTGTGGCTATAAGGAAGCCTCACCGCCACAGTCCCTTGGCCGCGGGGTCTGCTCTGCAGGCCGCAGTGTGCGCTGCTCTAAATACTCGATGGCTGGCTGCAGCCTGAAAGCAAACATCTCAGAGCCTTTTGAAGAAGCAGTTCAGAGAGAAGCTTCCAAGCCACCGGGCCAGCAGACGATGTTTACTTCTTGTGACATAATTGTCAAGTCAAATTTTATTTCATGGCAGTTACTTTCATGACCTGAGAAAGAAAACTCCCTTCAGATAGCCAAACACCCCAGACAACCCAAATCCCATTAAATAAATCTGTGGCTTTGCCTCTTTTTGGGGAAAGAACTGGTTCTTTCTTCCAGGGGGTCCTTTAACCTCTGGAGATGCTTCTAGCATTAGCAGAAATGTGTGTGTGTGTGTGTTCCTTTAAGCAGATAGGTTCTGGCCAGGTTCAAAGGTATGGCACCAAGTCTAGTAGGGTGATTTGGAAAGCCCAGTGCTTTCTAGGGGACAAACCCTGGCAGAAACAATAAGCAATGCTGCCGTGTCCTTCATGATTTCATAGCACCCCTCCCCCAATCCCAACGAGGGGAAGGAGGGGGCTGAGGCCAGGCAGGGCTGCAGCTCAGTCCTGGGAGAGAGGAGAAGGCTTGGAATCAGCAGGCATGCACTTCCATATCTGCTTTTGCTCCTCCAGCTGTGTGACCTGGGCAACCTGTTGAACTTCTCCAGCTCACTTTGACTTATTCATAAAATGTGGCTAATGCAGGCTCCATAGGTTATACTCTGCATGGTTTCATTTATGGAATGAAATCTTAGAAGAGACAAACTATAAGGACAGAGAAACAGTGGTTCAGGGGTTAGGGCTGGGTGAGGGGCACTGACTATAAAGGAGAGACAGAATGCTTCTGTATCTTCATCGTGGTGGTGGCACAATGTGGTGTATTTATGAAAACTCACAACCAGCTGTACAGAAAAAGGTGAATTTTACTGAATGTAAGTTTGGAAATGTTTACGTGGCTCAAAAACACCAGGCTGGCAGAAAGGGCCTCTCTCCCAGGACGGCTGTGGCATTTGAGTTTATCCAGTGAACAGAGGAGTAGCAGCTGAAACCTATTCCTAACTAGGTATTGCTAGAAGTATAAGAAATGGAACCAACTAAGTTTCATATCAACTCTTAAAACAGGTGGAGAGGAAGTAGGACCAAATCCAGGGCCCCTATTGGAGTGCCCATGTGGTTGGTGATAGTGAGACCAGGCCGGACGGGACTTGGGGCTAACCGTCTGTGCTCTGTGCTGTGGGCGTACAGCAAGAGAACTCGAAAATGTGGGTCCCCTGTGCACCCACTTGCTCTCCGCTGGAGCCCCACCTTGGCCCACCAACACTTATCATCCTCATGGAGCCTCACAGACCTGGCTGTTTCTTGGTCATTGGTGGCAGGTGCAGTACCAGCTGCATTAAGCTGCCTACGGCTGCAGCAAACAAATCTCCCCTCCATTTCTCATGTGTTACCGGCTATAAGTTTTACACTGATTCCTGCAAACGAGCCGGCCCTTTCCACGCACAGTGCTTTCTGCAGGCTGGATTAAAAAAATAAAAGATGAAATATGACTGGCTGCAGTGTGGTCCTCAGAGCAGGCAAAGGCTATGTTCACTGCGAAGTCTTCATGAATTACCCTGGTTCTCAGGGATGTCAGAGTCACGTCCTCATTTTGAGGGTGCTCTGAATTTTAGTTGCGTTGTGGTGGGAAACAGGAGAAAAGGGGTTGCGCCTCCCTCCCCACAGCTTGTGTTCTTTTCTGCCTTTGCCTGGAAGATAGGCTCAAGGTTTGTAGCTTCTGCCCTCGACCCCACTTCCTTTTAAGGAAGTAGTTGTCCATAGACAAAATGTAGAATTCTTCTTTGTGAACAGGAGTTGGGGAGTTAGACTTATTCTGGTAACAGCTGAGGACAAAACTAAGAGCTTAAAGGGACTTGGGTAGCGAAGTCTCACATTTAGAAGTAGTGATTTCCCTGTCAGCAGAGGCATTCAAGAGGAGGTTGAACAGCCACTTGCTGAGGATACCTGAGAGAATTCTTATGCAACCCAGAAGGTCTGGTGCTTTCAAAGTTCCCCAAAGCTCAAGAGTCTGCTTAACTTGAAAAGTATGATGCTGGCTCAGGGACAGGGTACAATCAACCCTTCAGTCACACAGCACTGGGCTGAATAATTTCTGTTTCACCCTTCTAGAGTCTTCTGTGTTCCAGGAGGCTGACAGATATGAGTGTTCACCCTTCTAGAGTCTTCTGTGTTCCAGGAGGCTGACAGATATGAGTGACTCTGTGGACAGTCAAGCCGCTAGCCCCAGGAAGGTGCTCAGAGGGAGGGAAGAGAACTCAGGTAAGTTCTATCCCCAGCTCTCACGCTGTGGACTCGACAGGGTGAATGTATTCCTTGGACAAAGGTAGCTGTCTGTCTGTCTGTCTCTCTGGCCCACTTGGTCCTCATGTCCCTTCAGGCCTAGGGATAATTCTCCTGTCCCTGCCCCGTCCCCTCCATTTCTTGTGCCTGCCTGCACATTTACAAACAGCCCCTCTGCTTCACTGTCCTCCTGGGACTCCATTGGGTGCCATTTCTTTGATGGCAAGATTCCAACTGCTATGAATATCACACACTCACTCTGTGCAGTGGAGAAGGTGACATCGCTCTTGCCCTCAGGACTTTCTGGGATAGTCATGGATAAGATGAAGATGGGAAAAATCAGACACATTTTTGCTGTGGTGGCTGTTGACTGAGTCCTCCTAACCTCGGAGATGAGAAGTGCACCCAGATACACAGACTGACGAGGCAAATGCAGCTAAAAAGAAAGCACAGCAACCCTCACATGGACTCAGCAGACACAGGCCTTACGGCCTTGGCCTCTGACAGACCTGACTCAGCGAAGTTCCTCTGGGCCCACTGCTTGGGCAGGGGGCTCAGACGTGGCCTCTGACAGCATCTGGGTAGTGACCAGGCTGAGTTTGGAGGAACCATGTGCACCCAGGACCCGTGTTTTCTGGCAGCTGCAGGATGACCAGGGGGGTCAGGATCACAGTACACATGTTGGGTCTGGGTTCCAGGAAAAGGTAAGAATACTGTCCCGCGAGACTCCACAGTTGCCTGATCACGAAGCAGAGCGAGACCGAGGCCTCTTGAGGGCAGCACCTGCAGGCTCGTTAATAGGGAGAGAACATCAGTCCCTCCAGGGAGGAGCATGGCGGGGACAACATGTAAAAGAAGTAATTAACTTTGACCTTGAAAATGACAAAGGCTTTCTAATGTTCTGAAGAAAAAGGGCAGGTTTTCTCAACATGACTTACAAGGTCATGTATGATTGGTCATAGCCCCAAGACCACTATGCCCTCATCTCCTCCCAAGTTATAAACAATATTCTAAGCTTCAGCCACAGCCCCCAATTTTAGTTTTTAAACTTGCCATATCCACTCCCTCCAGTCTACGGACCCTCTTTTACCTTCTTTCCTTCTACTACATAACGTGTACATATCTTTCACGCTTTAGCACACGAGTCACTTTCTCCAAGAAGCCTTCCTTGATCCCCCAGTTCAGCTTAGATACCCTTTGTACCACTTAACATGCTATTGGCTGTAAGCAGCAGATACTGAACTACACTGGTGTTATCACATAAGAAACTAGGAGTTACACAGATACAGGATTAGCTCTCTGCTATCATAATGTCAAGACTTGGATTCAACTTTTCTGCAACTCACTTGCCTTTTGCCTCGTAGTCACAAGACAGCTTCTGCAGTTCCAAACCATGCCCTCTTGCGGAGCAACCAAGAGCAGAAAGGAAAGTGGCCACCTCTGGGCGATGATTCTACTCCTGAAGGAAAACCCTTCCCCGGAGGTTTTTGAAGGCTTTTCCTTCTACTTCCCTGGCCAGAAGGGGCACATAGGTACACAGCTGCAATGGATGCTGGGAAGTGAGCGTGTGGCATTCACAGGGGAAGCATGGAGGAAATGCAAAGGGTGGGACTGTTGGGTTAGCCAACAACAGAGCCCCTCTGGACTTCCGCTGCCCCCTCTTCCCGTTATGGCCCATCATACATTACATGTAGTTGCTGACTTGGCTGCATCCACAACCTTCCATCTTGGTTAGGGAAGGATAATTGTGCTGAGTGAATGACAAAGCAAACAGGATATTATTAGTAGTAATACTTCTAATAAAAAAGAAGCAAATGGGCCAGTGGCTCCCTAGTGAAATCCTAAAAGGTATGAGCTCAGCCTCAAGGGCTACCAATTATGAAAAAACAAAACAAAACAAAGTACAATTCCTAAGTCTCTCCCAGCTGGTAAGATGAGGAGGAGAGAGGTAGTGGGAACAGAGGCACCTGAACTGGCTTGGTGAAGACCAAACAGGAATGCATATCACCTGGGATTCTTTTGGTTGCAAGAAACAGAAAATTTAAGTTAGTTAATACAATAAGAATTGCTTATTCTCACAGTAATGAGACTCAAGTTAAGGCAGCCCTGAATTTATTCTTCTTTGTTACCCATAGCTTAGCTTCCCCCAGGGCTGCAAGATGGCTACCCTAGTTCTAAGCTCTGTCTCCACCATGTCCACAGAAGAACACGATTTCCCCTATTCCTCTTTTTAAGGAACAGAATACCTTTTCCAGAATTTTCCTAGTAGATTTTTCTTTATTTTCCATTAGGTAGGGATGGGTTAAATGCTCATGTATAAACCAATCATTGGCTGGTATGGATGATGGTGATTGACTTAAGCCAAGTAAGATTTGTCTTTGTTACACTTGGACACCTCAACAAAACTAGGGGCTCTTCATCAAGGAAAAAGAGCAGGAAGCAGCATGACTACTGAATGAGCACCCAATGACACCTGTTATAAATGGCTACCTTGGAAGAAAGCCAGTTCCACTTCAGGATGAGAAGTCTGACAAGGCTGAGTCTCAAGCCCCACATGGCAGTGCAGAGCCCTGCAGATGAGAGTGGCCTGGGCACACTGTGGCTGCAGGTTTCCACTGTGGCCATCCCACATGGAGGCCCATGTTATTGCTCTAGAATTCCTAGGACATGGATGAAGGATAACTGATTACACCCCCCCCCCCTCTGGGCCACTTCTTTGCAGAGGGACCAGCTCAGTCCTTTCTAAACACCAGGAAGGATGTGCCTGGACCATTCTGGAAAACATCTTACCATTCTGGTTGGAGTTCGGGCCCTGGACCCCGCTTCATTAATGCTTGAGTGGCATCTCCATTTCCATCCTGTCACTTAGAGCAGGGCTTCCTTGTTTCAGATTTAGAACTTGCTTTCCTTGGTCCCAAACTATGGGGCAACACCTTCATTAAAAGCTTTCAAACCAAGAGAAGGTGTTATCCCACCGGTGGGAGCAGAACAGTTTAGAATGGGTCTTGGCCCATCTATCTGCAGGCACAGTCAATGTTGCTCATCTTCCATCACCCAAGACAAGGTGGAGTTCAGGCCAGGGTCTAATTCTGAGGCAGGATTTACTCGGGGATGCTGAATTATTCTTCTGCCTGATCATCTGGGTCCTTCTTATTAGATGTTTGGAGAGCCTAAGTCAGAGGCCAGCAAACTTTTTTGTAAATAAAGTTTTATTGGGACACAGCCATACTCATTTGATTCTGCATTGTCTGTGGCTGCTTTTGAGTTATAATGGCAGAGCTGAGTAGCTGTACCAGAGACCCCATGGCCAGCAAAGCCTGAAGTACTTACTCTCTGGCCCTTAACAGAAATGTTTGCTGACCTTTTTTCAATAAGGAAAGAGCAAGTGAAAAGCAAGAAGCCTATAAGCCAGATGGACGCCCAAACTCATTAAACATATGCTAACCAAAAGCTTCACAGAGGTTGGACTGTATTCCGGGGTTTGAATGGTGACTGGGGCTAAGCTGGGCCTCACCAGGCCTCTGCTCAGCCCCCAGCATATAAGGGCCCTTCACAGGGAGCTGCAGCTGGGCCACGTTGGGCTGGGGAGAGGCAGTTCGCTTCACAAGCGCTGTGTCCCCACATGGGAAACCTGGGGCTGGTTCCAGGCAGGGCTGTGTTGCCATCTGACACACATCCCTCAGAGCTGTTCCGTGGGGCCTCCAGGCTGGCGGTAAACACTCAGCCTCAGAACCTCCTTGGTTTTCAAACAGGAGCCCAAGGAAGACCATGGGAGAAACCCTGTTTATACAGCTCAGGGTTCTAAGTAACATTAAATGAATGTCAAACAAGTCTTTTTTTTCTTTTAATCTTTATTATTGAAAGTATTACATATGTTTTCTTTCTGCCTGCCCCCCACTGACTTCTTAAAGCCCACCTACTCCTTCTCCCCAGCCCTCCACCACCCTATTGTCTGTGTCTGTGGGTTATGCGTATATGCACACAAGCTCTTTGGTTGATCTCTCCCCACCCACCCAACGTCTCTCACCTTTCCTCTGAGATTCCACAGTTTGTTCCATGCTTGTGTCTCTGGATCTATTTTGTTCAACAGTTCATTTTGTTCATTAAATTCCACATATGAGTGAGATCATGTGATACTTGTCTTTCTCTGATTGGCTTGTTTAGCTTAGCATAATATTTTCCAGGTCCCTCCATGCTGTCTCAAAAGGGTGAGAGATCCTTCTTATTTATTTAGTTTTTTTACTGCTGCATAGCGTTCCACAGCTTTTATCCACTCATCTACTGATAGGGACTTGGGCTGTTTCCAGATCTTAGCTTTTGTAAATTGTCTGCTATGAACACAGGGCTGAATACATTTTTTTTTGATTGGTGTTCTGTATTTAAGTTTTTGAGGAAACTCCATACTTTTTTTCCACAATGGCTGCACCAGTCTGTATTCCCTCCAGCAGTGTACTAGGTTTCCCTTTTCTCCACATTCTCACCAGCACTTGTCATTTGTTCATTTGTTGATGGTAGCCATTCTAACAGGTGTGAGGTGATATTTGGTTCCAAATAAGGTTTTGGAGCATTTGTTCTAGCTCACTGATGTTTTAATCTGCATCTCTCTGATGATCAATGACTGAGCATTTTTTTATGTGTCTTTTGGCCATCTGCCTAAATATCTATTTAGGTCCCATTTACCCATTTTTAAATTGGATGGTTTGTCTTTCTTTTGTTAAGTTGTATAAGTTCCTTATATATTTTGGATATTAAACCTTTCTCAGATGTATCATTGTCAAATATGTTGCACACACAGTGGTCTCTCTTTGCATTTTGTTGATGGTTTCTTTTGCTGTGTAGAAGCTTTTTATTTTAATGTAGTCCCATTTGCTTATTTTCTCCTTAGTTTCCTTTGCCTTAGGAGATGTATCCACAAACATATTGCTACTAGAGATGTCTGAGATTTTGCTACCTATGGTTTTTTCTAGGATTTTAATGGTTTCACAACTTACGTTTAAGTCTTTTTATCCATTATGAGTTTATTCTTGTGTATGGTGTCAGTTGGTGATGTGGTTTCATTTTTTTGCATGTATCTGTCCACTTTCCCCAACACTATTTATTGAAGAGACTGTCTTGACTAATTGTATGTTCTTGCCTCCTCTGTCAAATATCAATAGAGTGCAATGGCTTGGGTTGATTTCTGGGTCTCTGTTCTGTTCCATTGATCTATATGCCCGTTCTTGTTCTACTACTAGGCTGTTCTGATTACAGTAACTTTGTAGTATAACTTGATATCTGGTGTTCTGATTTCTCCAACTTTGTTCTTCTTTCTTAAGTTTTCTGCAGCTATTCGGGGTCCTTTTTGGTTCCATATACATTTTTGGAGTATTTGTTCTAGCTCTGTGAAATATGCCATTGGTATTTTAATAGGAATTGCATTGAATCTGTAGATTTCTTTGGGCAGTATGGACATTTTAATTCCACCAATCCATGGACACAGTTTATTCTTCCACTTGTTTATATCTTCCTCTATCTCTTTTTTTCAACATCCTGTAGTTTTCTAAGTACAAGTCTTTTACCTCCTTGTTAAGTTTATTCCTAAGTATCTTAAGTTGTTTCTTGCAGTGGTAAGTGGGATTATTTGTTTAGTTTCTCTTTCTGAGAATTCATTTTTGGTGTATAAAATGCCATTGATTTTTGGATGTTAATTTTGTATCCTCCTACATTGTCGAATTCATTTATTAAATGCAGTAGTGTTTTGGTGGAGTCTTTATGGTTTTCTGTGTACAATATCATGGTGTCTGTGAACAATGAGAGTTTTATTTCCTTCCCACAGGCTCTAAATTGTAATGTAAAACATGTTTGGTCCTTGCAGAATAACCACTTGTCCTATTTATAAATAACCGTGCATTCAAACCAGTGCAAGCACAAAGCTGCACAGGCGGCAGAGCTCTGAACAGGTTAGAGAGAGTAGTGCGGCCCTTCTAGTGACTCCCCAGCAACAACACCACTTAGCACACATGGGAGATGGTGGTATGAGCACTGCTTTATTTTTTCTCTCCTAAGTATTGTCTTCTATTTTTATTATTTTAAATTGAATTTATTGGTGTAATATTAATACAATTATATAGATTTCAGAGTACAAGTCTATAATGCATCATCTGTATATTATCCTAAATAATAAAAGCGTAATATTAAAATTAACCATTTCTTCGGGACACCTAAGCCACACCCACGAGCCAATCAGAGCGACTGTATGCAAATTAACCCAGCCAACATGGAGGCCGGCACTCAGGGACCTGAGTAAACAGGCAGCGTCTATTGCAGCAGGATTGAAACTGTTTACGGGCCACCTGGGCTTCTCTCCGCTCCAGGGAACATCATATTTGCAACAAATGTCTCAATCCTAGGAGATGAAGCAAACAGCAGGCTGGGCCTGACTTCTAATTAAACATTGTTTTATTATAGAAGCGGGAGCTGAAGCAGAGGAGGTTTCGTTACTAGGCCCCGGCTTCAAGGAACAGTGTATCAATCATAGAAGATAAACAAACCCCAGAACCTGTGTCCAACCAGCCGTGCTGGGACATTGGGTCAATGGGAGCTGTGGGCAGCCTGAAAGTCTGAAAACAGCCATCAGCCCCTCCCCCACGCTGGCCACATCCCAATGGGGTGAGGGACGTTACTGGGGGGCTTGGCCAGCCTGCAAACAGCCATCAGCCCCTCACCCATGCTGGCCACACCCCAATGGGGTGAGGGACACTGCTGGGGGGCTTGGCCAGCCTGAAAATAGCCATCAGCCCCTCACCCAGGCTGGCCAGGTACCCTAGTAGGGACCCAAAACCTAAAGGGACTGTGGGCAGCCTGAAAATGGCCTTCAGCCCATCACCCAGGCTGGCCACACCCCAATGGGGTGAGGATCCACACTGGGGAGATGGCCAACCTGCAAACAGCCATCAGCCCCTCACCCAGGCTGACCAGGACATCCCCAGAGGAGTCCCAGACTGCGAGAGGGCACAGGTCGGGCTGATGGACCTCCTGAGGGCACAAATTTTTGTGCACCTGGCCCCTAGTCCTACATAATAAAAGCCTAATATGCTAAGTGTCCGGTGGTCATCTGGTAGGCCGGTCAACCAATCAAAGCATAATACGCTAATGATATGCTAAAGCCATTCAACTGCTCACTATAATGTGTACTGACCACCAGGGGGCAGATGCTCTAACTGGTGGGTTAGCTTGCTGCTGGGGTCCAGCCAGTTGGGACTGAGACAGGCTGGACATGCCCTGGAGCCCTCCTGCGATCCCCCCCTGGCTGGCCAACCTCCCATGTCTCTCCCTGGCCCTGATTGTGCACCAATGGGGTCCCTCGGCTTGGCTTGAGACCTCTCACAATCTGAGACCCCTTGGGGGATGTCATAGAGCTGGTTTTGGCTCAATCTCACAGGCCAGGCTGAGGGACCCCTCTGGTGCACGAATTCGCACACTGGGCCCCTAGTATTATATATTTACCACCCCAAGTCAAGTCTCTTGCCATCATCACTTGTCCCCCCTTTACCCTCTTCTACCTCCTCCCATTCCCATTCCTCCCTGGTAATCACCATGCTGTTGTCTGTGTCTATGATTTTTTTGTTTTTGTTTTGTCTTTGTTTAATCCTTTCAGCTTTTCACTCAGCCCACCCCCCCAACCCACTCCCCTCTGACAGCTGTCAATCTATTCTTTATGTGAATACTTCTTAATGCATGTCCTAAAAGGTGCTGTGATGCAAAACTTACCTTTCCTTTAACAAAGTTATTATGTTTGGACATTAGGCTAGATTAAAATTTCACATAATTTAGTAGCTGAACTTTGGCTATCATAAAGATGGACATTAGAGACAAGCTCTAGAAAGTGCTAGGCATTTAAAGACTATCATCAGAAAGTTCCATATTTTAATCCGAATGCATGACTCGATGTTTAGAGTGTTTTCAACTAGCCTGAAATAGTGACGTTGAGACAGGAGACCAGAACGCCTGGTGGCCCTGGTGTGTGGGCTCATGAGGGAAAGCTAGCCGCACTGCTGGGGTGTATGTGGCAGTGCTCACTTGAATCGAGGCCTGCTGACCATCCTGACTTCTCTGCCATTAGTCCTGGGAGAGAGAAATTTCATTTCATGTGACAACCAATGAGTAGAACAAACTTTTCAAACTTTCACATATATACAAAGCACCTAGAAATAGTGTGAAAATGTGGATTCTGACTCGTAACTCTGAGGGAACCTGTGACTGCATTTCTAATATTTTAGGAGATGCTGGTCCCGCTGGCCTAAGGACCACACTTTGAGCAGCAAGCAGGTGTTGGAGGGTAGGCTACTTAACCAATGGCTGTATAGACCAACCAGCCTGTGTGCAGCAATGAGGTGCATGCACTGTTCTAAAGGGGATGAAATAAGAACCTTTTAGAAATAAATACTAGAGAAGGAATTCATAGATTTAACAACAAGCATCCCACCCAGTGTCAGAGAGGTCAGGTTCATTAGCCTAAAGAACATGATTTCCTTTCTAATCTGCAAAGATGCTGGTTGCAAGAATGGAGAATGAGGGTGGTTACAGATGGTTGCAGGCTCTGGAGTCAGACCGAATTGGTCTGACTCTCAGCTCTGCCTCTCACTCATCAGTCATGACCTTGGGAAAGTGGCCTTCTCTTGCTAAGCCTCTGGGAAGTTGGGATAACACCTATAGGGCTGTTGTGAGGACAAAGAAAGAACACATGGAAAGTGCTTTATTCTATGTGTGACACACACTAGCCAGTAAATTGTAGTTTTAACTTTTTAATAAGGAAATTGATCCGTTGAGTATTTGCTTGGTGAACACTATGGAGATTCCTGGAGAAAAGAGAGTGAGAAAGAGAGAAGGAGGAGGTGGAGGGCAAGGAGACTCAACCACCAGTTCTCAAGTACATTCCAAAATATACCTGGAGAGGCCAACACATACACATGTGGGATGATTTAATATTTCCACAGTAACATGCCAAGAAGCAGTGCAAATGGAGTTCTATAGAACACTGTCATCTGGAGAAAGCAAATATCTGCAATGGCATTACTGGAGGCAGGGAAATGGAAGTAGCCCTAGACCAGGTCAGTGCTGCATACACGTTTAAAAATGTTGTTTTCCTTAGCAGGAGGAGGCTGTCTTTAGTAGGAGGTAGCTTAGAGGAGGAGATAGGTTCTGGCTTCGTCCTGAACAAGGAACAGTTATAATTGTGGACACCTTCATAGCTCTTACTTTATAAGCCGTAGTTTCCTCATTTGCACAGTGGTGATGATAATAATCTTCTACTTTCAGATCGTTGTGTGGATATATAAATTAATATACACAAATAAGTGATCTGACCAATGCCCTGTGTATGGGATCTCGATAGCTGGTGGAGTTGTACACTGAGTGAGTGCTGGAGCAGGATCTGAATCCCATGGAGGGGTCTGTAGGCTGTGCTCTTGATCACAGCACTGTTCTGTGGGGAGAGATGGAGAAAGGGTGGCAGATAGGGGGTGAGTGTAGCAAAGGCCTGGATGGGTACCATCACACAATAGTGCTAGAGACAGAGTCCCCGCTTACCAGAGTGGAAAGTCCAAGGAAGAGGGTGTTGGGGGAGGCAGGTGAGCATGAGGAAGGACTCACACCCCTGCGAAGGAGCTTAGCTCATCACCTGGGCAGCGGGATCAAGCAAAGGGGGCTGGAGGGGTGTGTGTGAAGAGACAGGCAGACTCCAGCTTTGAGAGATCACTCTTGCAGTGAGAGGATGAGGCTGTAGACAGAGATGCTGGACATACCACGGCCTATTAGAGTGAAGCAGCAGCAGATTGTAGGACGTGAACACTGCTCTGGAGCAGTGGAGGGGGTGCAGTGAGGGTCACACTTTAACTGGGGGGTCGAGGGGCAGGCTTCGGAGCTGTCATGCAGCCTTGCAGATGTCTGATGGTGTCTGCCTCTGACAGCCATGCTCATGTGTTTCCTCTCTCACTGGGCCAGGCAGTCAGCGTGACCAATTGTACTTGAAGGAAGTGGTGACAGGTCCCCCTGAGATTAGGTTGCAGCAGCCTGTGCCTTCCACCCTGAGTTCCTTCTCTGAGATCACTTGCTGTGGAGAAACCAGCTGTGTGGTGTGAGCTGCCTCGGGGAGACCCCTGGGGTAGGGGGCTGGAACGTCCAGCCAACAGCTGGTGTGGGAGTGAGGCCTGCAGCCCCCGAGCAACATGGGGGAGGGGATTCCTTGGTGCCCTCTGAGCCTGGAGATGCCTGGCCCCCCGCTGTCGACAGCTTGGCTGTTACCTCATGAGACACCCTGAGCCAGAACCACTCTCCGAAGTTGGGACTGCATGCCTGACCCTGAGAAATTGTGCGAGAATAAATGGTTGTTTGTTTATGCTGCTTGAGTTCTGGGATGATTGGTTGCAGCGATGCTAACTGACACAGTATCCGCAGGGATGGTGCAGAGTAGAAGCCATCTATGCTGGCACTGGGCTGGGTGGCTGAGCTGGCGGTACCTGCACAGGCCCCTGTGAAGTCACAGTCCTCCTCTGCCCGCTCCTCCTCCTGATTTCCCCATCCTACCCGAGGTACCACTGCCCACTCGTGCCCCAGGCTCACAGCCTCACAGCCTCACAGCCTCACAGCTTCACAGCCTCAGAGCCGCCGCCGCGCCTGTGGGAGAACTGATGACCAGTCTGCTGATCCTACTTTCAAGTGATTTCCACTCTAGTCTCCACGGGCTTCACTTCCTCTCTGAGTTTCACCACATCTTGGCTGGGAAACTGCAAAAGCTTCTTGACTTAACCTCCCTGGCCCTGGTTCTCTCCTACTTTACATGAAGAAGGGTTCATCTTCCTAAACTGCAGTGACCACTGCCCACCAAGTGAGGCTCCGCTCCCCAGCCTGTGGGCCGGCCCTGCTCCTGCCCTTCCCAGCACTGGCCTTGCAGCGACTCCAAACTGGCTGCTGGTGCCCGCGCTCCCCTTGCTTCTGCCTCTTGGCTGCTTTCCTCCTTTGGGTCAAGCTCGCAGTTCTTGGTCAGAGCCCCGTGTGAAAAGTCCCTGTTTCAGGAAAACGCTTTTGGATCTAAATGCCTGGCTGTGACTTGGCTTTCCTCTGAGGCCCTCACAGGCCTTTCAGGCCTTTGGTGGCACGTGAGCTACTTGTCCATGTGCTGCTGCATTTCTCTCTCGCTGGATGTCAAACTCTTCTAGATTGGGGCTGCATCTCACTCAGCTTCCCCCACACTTGGAAGAGAGCTCAATAGGTGTTTGCTGAGCCAGTGCGTTTGCTTTCATGGCTGAGCCTCCCTAAGCCGAGTCAACTTCCTGTGAGTTCCTCTGCTGTTTTGTACCCTCTCCTTGGTCAGAACGGTATTATCCAACTACAGAATAAACTGCAGTCCTATCTTGTTTCACTGCACTTCACAGATGTTGCATTTTTTTTTTTTTTTTAACCAGGCAAAACCCTCTCCCAGCAAAAAGATGACGACTAGCTTTATTGTGATACTTGCTTTATTGCGGTGGTCTGGAACCCAACCTGCAATATCTCTGAATTCTGCCTGTATAAGGATAAAATAACCAAAAGATCACAATCTACTGTATTTTTATTAAACTCAGTGCCACAGTGACTGATGTCAAATAGAAAGTATTTATAGTTCTAGAAGTCCCATTTGGTGATGCATATGGGTAAAGTAGGCTTTAGCAACCAAAGCTCCCATTTGCAGACAGCCTCCCGGTTTCTGGCATATGTGGGTGCTGCATAACAGTAATATACCCCATATTTATTCTCACAGGGACCTCAGGTACAGGAGCTATTATTGTTTCCATTTTATGAACAGAAAACTTGAAGCTCCGGGGAAGTTCAGTAACTTGCCTAAAGTTGCACAGCTAGGAAGAGGTGCACCTGGAATTTGAACTAAGGATCTGTGCTCTCCAGTGCTACCCTCTGTACTACCATTTCTGTGGGCAGCCATCAATTTTGTAAATTTGTTTTGCCAGGAAAGGTTCATGCTTTTGATTTATTTTTAAGAGTACTTGCCCCCATCAGAGACAGGGCCACAAAGGAAGAGGAGGTTTAGCTTCTTAGGCTTATTGGATGTGCAAGACGGTGTCTCCCAGCAGCTGTGGGTGCTACCCCTGCGTGGCCACCTGGGTGTCCCCACACAAACCTGCTCTTCATGTTTGCTTCTGCCTCACACACAACTTCCTGAGAAGATCCCAGGTGACAACAGCCTGGTGCAGGAGCACATATAGGAAGATCAGAGTTGGGACACTTGGAGTCATCTTATTCATTCTCTCTCTCTCTCTCTCTCTCTCTCTCTCTCTCTCTCTCTCTCTCTCTCTCCTTCTCTTTCCTCAATGTGGCCGAGGAGGCAGAGGTGAGTAGGGTGCTGCCCTGTCTGTGCCCACAGCAAGTCCTTTAACCTATTGCAGCAGCCTCCACAGTTTGTCACCTTCTGCAGGAAGTGACGACAGCGTTTCCATCGTGGCCCCTTCCAGTAGTGCCGGCTGAGAGCTCTGAAATGGCTGAGCTGTCCCCGAGTTCCAGGTGCTATTCCAGAACCTTCTGCAGACATGGAGTTGTTTGCTATTCGTGGTGTCACAGGTGGCCATGGGGCACTTGACAGTTGGCTAGTGTGACAAAGGAGCTGATTTTTAAATCTCATTTAGCTTTAATTAATTTATATTTAAGTAGCCACATTGGCTAGTGATTATGCATTGGACAGAACATTTCTTGACTATAAAATCAGGAAAATAATTCTCAATCTGTTTATCTTATAGGGTTGTGGTGAGGGATAAATGAAGAAAGACAGAAATAAAGGGCAGTATTGCAGGATGAAGTCAGATGACCTGGTTTATATATCAGTTCCATTTCTTTCTATCTCTGTAACATTCAGTAAGTTTACTTAACCTCCCCGAGCCTCAGTTTTCTCATCTGAAAAATGGGTTTTATGATAACGGTCTCTTATAGAGTAGTCAAGTGGATAGAATAAGATAATAGATACAAACTATTTAGCAATCACTTAGGCACTCAAAAAGGATAACTTTTTCTTAAAATGACACAGCCATGCTTTCTCCCCTGAACTGTGCCTTTTCTGCACAGGACATGGCTGTGTGGGCCTCTTCCCCCTTTGCACCCCGTTCTGAGGCCACACGTCAGGAGCTCTCGATTGTCTGGTGCCTCAGCGGCTTCCCTGAATTGCTAGGCTCTGGGGTGAGGAGCATGCGGCCCTGCCCGGGGCAAGGGACTGGGATAAGGTCTCTCCTTTGCAGCCCAGGCGGGCTCTGTCTGGATGAGCGGCAGCTGGTCTGGCTATTTCTCTCGGTGTGAGGGTGCGACTGCTTTTCTGTCCATCCGTCAGGAGCAGAGGCTGCAGGCCTGCAGCACGGAGCTTCCGGAGAGGAAAAGCAGATGCTTCCAAGGCTGTCGCTGCCACGGCCCCAGCCATGTTTGTGCTGCTGTGAGTGACATGGCAAGAGAAGGCACACGCGTCAAGGTGCTGAGGGCAGCCCCCAGCGCCAGTGACTGAGGCTGCTTCCAGCATTTGCGGTCCTGCCAGCCGCTGGCCTGGGAAAGTGCAGTCGCTGGAGAGAAGCACCTCCTCCTGCAGCCTGATGAAGAGGGCTCCTGGCAGTGTGCAGAGAAAGGTCCATTCTCACTGCTCCTCCCCATGACCTTGGGTCAGAGCTGCCGTGCAGGAGGGAAACCTCGGAGGAGAGGGAAGAGAGGGACTGCTCACAGACTTGCATGGGTTCTTTTGCAAAAATTGCTGAGGGCGAGGCAGTGGCAACTGCTGAGGGTTACAGCAGAGCTGTGAAGCCCATCACTTGGCATCTAATTAGATACTGACTTGCTTATTTTCTGCCTCCAACAATAGAATACAAGCTCCACGAAGGCAGGAATGTTGTATCATTTGTTCACCATACCCCCTAATAATGGTCCAAAGACACTCCTTAATAAATATGTGTTAGTAAATAAATAAAGAACCACTCCCTGCTTATTGTGGAATCTTTCAAATACATTTATTTAGAAAGCCCTTCACTACAAATCTGCCCCCAAAAGAATCAGATGGATTGATCTGACAGACATGTTAACTCATCGACTCAGTGATGCTCAATAACATTCCTCCTTTCCTCCCTTCCTCTCTCCTTCCCTCCCTCTCTCCCTCCTCCCACCCTCACTCCTTCCCACTCCTCTTCTTTCCCTTCTTCACTGCTCATCGAATAGTCACTGAACACATAACAAGGCACTCTGAAGTGTACAGTGCTAAGACATAGTCTTAAACACATTTGTCTTTGCTCATTTAGTGTGTTTGAAAAAACAAATGGGAGCTTTACTGTGTGAAGGATGGAAGTTTATTGGTGCTTGGAGAATCTGTTGAAAGATGGGATTAAAACTAGAGATACAGGTTGAACTTGGCAGTTCACAGCACTGTCCTGAAAAATCACCCAAGGGAAAAATGTAAGAAGAGAAGATATAATCCTGCTATGATATTTTTATGGTAGGAACATATCTTGGATTAAGTCACTGATTGAAAATACACAAACCAAGTCCATTTTATTGAAAAACCCAATTAACTTCTTGAACAGAAAAGATAGGATGTCAGCAGGCAATAGGAGTTGTTTGGGATCTGGGGAGACTAACACAGAGTATATTGGTGTAGAGCAGGGGTCAGCGAACTATGGTCCATAGATCAAGTACAGTCCATGACCTGTTTATATAAATAAATTCTGTGTGTTTTTTTTAATCCTCACACGAGGATATTTTCCCATTGATTTTTAGGAAGAGTGGAAGAGAGAGAGAAAGACAGAGAGAAACATCAATGTGAGAGAAACACATGGATTGATTGCCTCCTACACAAGCCCGACCAGGGCCCTGACTGGGGAGTAGCCTGCAACCAAGGTATGTGCCCTTGACTGGAATCAAACCCAGGATCCTTTGGTCCCCAAGGCCAATGCTCTATCCACTAAGCCAAACCAGTGAGGGCCATATAAATATGTTTTATTGGAGGGAAGTCATACTCATTTGTGTATGGACTGTCTATTGTTGTGTCCGTACTACAGCAGCAGAAGCGAATGGTTTCAGCAGGTTCTGGATGGCCTGAGAAACCAAAAACATCTCCTTCTGGCCCTTTACAGAGAAAGTTTGCTGACCCCTGGTCTAATGGAAAGATGTACTGATGCCAAATGAGATCCTTTAAAAGAAAACCTGGCCCACATTGAGTGTGGTATGCTGATGTTTACACACCTGCTTTTCCTACCAGTGAGAGGAAGCCAGCAGTTCATTTACTACGTCACCATCCCCCAATATGTTATTGTTCTCTGGAACTCTTTCTGCAACATGGCCACTAAATTAATGACCTGAGATAACTTTCCATAAACAACATTGCTGAACAGTCCAAGTATTTCCAGCCTAGGTTCCCACTGCACTGCCTTTTGCTCTCTCCTGCCAGCGCTGAATAAAAGCCCCTCCCCACCTGATTATCCTGAGGCTGACTTGGCCTACAGCAGCCTTATAACCGAAGACTTCTTCACCTGGGCTTGTTTTGTGGTTGCAGTCTCAAAATGCTCATAACTTGACTAAACTTGTCCCTTGTATGCCTTCTCATTTTGTAGGCGGATTGTTTATGATTTTGAGTTACATAATTCTTGGTTTCCCAACAAAGAAATCAGCAGGTGGTATGCCTTTTTGTTTGTAAAGTTGACTCCCTGTGTGAAAATCTGGAGCCAGGTGTCTCAGTGAGTTCATCAGGCCCAAGCGCTCAGACCTCCTAGGCATTCCTTAAAACCCCACCCTGAACTTTAAAAAGTTTTTAAATAAATATTTTTAAAGAAGGGTTATAGGTTTCACCATGTGCTCTTCTCTCACTGGAATGTAGAACTGAGAAATGGGACCCTCCTTACTGCTTTGGATAATGCCTTGCTAGAAAGATGCCTGGAACAGAAGTTTTCAGATACGCATTGAATGCAGTCTCACAACCCAGTAGAGGTGTCTTCACCCTCCCGTCAATGAGACACAGAGGTGGGGTTTAAACGCTTTCTACTCTGTGGTTCCCAACAAAAGCATGGACGAGGGCTGACACAGTCCTCTGTGCTCAGTACCTAATTGATATCCTATAGTCAGAATTCGGCAAATTTTATAATAAATGGAAGTTGGTTTATATAATATTTTTTAAATTTTATTTTTAATTCTCACTTGAGAATGTTTTGTGTGGTTTTATTTTTTGGTGAAAGGCAGGGAGAGAGAGAGCGAGAGCGAGAGCGAGAGCGAGAGCGAGAGAGAGAGAGAGAGAGAGAGAGAGAGAGAAACATTGATTGAGAAAGAAATATTGGTCGGTTGCCTTGTTTATGTGCCCAGACTGGGAATCTAATCTGCAACCTGGGTATGTGGCCTGACTAAAAACCAAACCCACCACTTTTTGGTGTATGGAATGATGCTCCAACCAACTAAGCCATGGTGGTCAGGACGGTTTACATAAGCTTAACCAGTGTGCATTGAACAATTATTTTGGTTATCATTTCAAATGAAAATGAAGATGGTGAGCATCTGGAAGGTGATGGTGGAATAGGGATGAAAGAACAAGTTAAATTTCTATTTTCATTGGAGAATCATTGTAAACGAGGAAGCCCAAATCTGTATGACAGGGTGACGTGAGGTCAAAATCAGTGTGAAGAACAGAAGTATTCCTTAAGTAATGCAGAGCCTGTTAAAATGTAATGGAGCTCAACAAAAGGTCAGTGAGGATTGCTCTACAATAAAAAGGCCCTCCTGTCCTTTGACCCCTCTTGCTTTTCACCTTTTCTTCTCCTTCCTCTCTCACTCATTCACACATTTACTGAGTGCTGACTAAAGGCCAGGCTTTATGGAGACCTTGGAGCTATAAAGACAAAAAGACAAGTATCTTGGTCTCCAGGATCTTAAATATAGAGCTTTCTTGTTGAAATCTCTCTCTCTCTCTCTCTCTCTCTCTCTCTCTCTCTCTCTCTCTCTCTCTTAAATCTTTATTGTTGGAAGTATTACATATATCCCACTTTTCTCCCATTGACCTCCTCCAGACTGCCCCCACCCTAAAAATCACTTTTTTTGTTGTTTGTTTGTTTTAGATCCCATATATAAATGAGATCATATAGCATTTGTATTTTTATCACATTTTTTTGAATTTGTGTATCTTTCCTTTCCATGCATCTTGGGAGGGGTTGTGAGTTATGTATACTTAATATACACTGTATGAGGTAGTTCTCTACACAAAGTACATGTCTAGCAGGAAACCTGGAATAATTTTAGGCCCAATACTTGTATTAGAGAATAGGGGAAGAACGCTTGACTCTGAGATTACATGTGTAATGGCTGTAGCTCAGAGCCTTGCACAGAGTATGTGCTCTGTAAATAATAGCTGCTGACATATCATTATTATTGTTGTTTCTTTTATTCTGTCTGTGTCTCCTTGCTGAGAAAGATCTGTGCAGGGCGCAAGGTGGCTTGAACCACAGAACATGCAAGGATAACCAGGTTTCCATTCCTTAAAGGTTTCTGGCTCTGGCTGTAAATAACTGTGAGGTTATTGATAATAACCTTGATAATAGTTATATTAGTCTTGATAATGCAGGTCACTCAACCATCCTCTTTAGATACACAGTGTAAAAGCTATAAAACAGCGCCACGTGGGTCACATACTCAGTAGCAGCGATAATAATGCTACTGTCTGCTTTATCTTAATAATTACAAGACAGTTGTAAAAAAAACAAACAACGAAACACCAACTAACCAACCTACCAAACAAACAAACAAAAACACACACACACATAGAAAAAGCCCCCAGACAACAAGTAATACCAAACCTCTTCTGCTGAAACCTACCATGTTTTTTGTGAGAACATGTGTGGCTCCTGTGTGCACTCTGATATGGAACATGGACTTCAGGGGTGGGGGTGGGGAATTGGCTCTTGGTCTAGGCTCATATTTATTGCTCGGTTCTTTGTCTCAAGGAAAGATGGAAGCAAAATCAATGAGGTTAGTTTAGGCTGTAGAAGTAGGTAACATGAGGCAATTCTCAGTGATCTAAGGTTAGCAAAGCAGGAAAACCAAAAGCTAGAGGAAGAGAAAGAACTTCTATCTCTCATCTGTATCTGTGATAGAATTCACTTAAAATTTTGAAGTGGTCGTGTTTTATTAGCATTAAAGAAAACAGAGTAGGTAGCATTAACTTTGATACTAGAAATATTAGAAATAATAACAAAAAGGTTTTGTCTGGTACCTTCCTGACCTCCAACCAATAACCAAGTCTTACCAATCATGGCACCTCCCCCACAAAGTCTCTAGCACCTTTTCATGAACATAGTGAGACTTTCTGAATCAAAATCTGTGTCATTTCAGTGCAATTACTTATAAATAACAATTATGACTACCATTCATTGAGCACCTATTGAGTGGCACTGTATTGGGTCCTTTGTACATACGAATCAATCAGCGTTTATTGAGAGCTTAACATGTGCCAGGCATTATTCTAGGTGCTAAATATAGAGCAGTGAACAAGATACCCAGAGTCCCTGCTTTTTTAAGGCTTCCATTCTAGTCCCAGGAGACAGACGCCAAGTTCATCAACAAACAAAAAGAGAGTCTATGCTCTGCAGAGAATGGAAATACACATTGTGCTAGAGAACGACTGGGTAGTCAAGAAAGGGCCCTCTGTTGGGGGTATATTGAAGCTGAAATCTTAATGAAAGAAAGTTCCACCTCATTGAGGGCGAGGGGCCACAATTTAATGCTCATGGTCACGCTATCACCTCTGTTTCAAAGAGGAGGAAAATGAAGCTCAGAGAGGCAGGTAACTTCTTCATGGTTGGCTCGGGATACAGATAACGTCCCCATGTCCACCGAGTCCTCCTGTGTCGGGAATAATGATAGTCTATTCACAGATGCTTCTCTCAAGAGATCACAATGAGCCTGGCTGCTTCAGGGTGTGGGTGTGGGAAATAGAACAGACAGGTCATTTGGGAAATGGAATCTCACAGTTTATTACTGCAGGTGTGACCAGCCCGAGCGAAATACATTTGCAAAGGGAAAGTGCGCTGACTTTCTGGTGACCATCCAAAGGGCTGGCCCAGCTGCGAACAGAGATTCCAGAGTCCACGCAAGGCAGGGCCAGCCAGCCCCCAGGTGGCCAGTGTTTATACCTGGCTCTCGGTGGGCGGGTATGGCACCTCTCAGTGGTGTCACTGGAGGTAGCTACTTCGGGTTTTTGAACCTCATATTTAACATCAATCTCTTTAAGAGGAAGAGTCCCTAGGAAGACTGGCTGCCTTTTGGGAGTTTTCATGATTTGCTTTCTTCCGTTCATTAACTTACTGTCTCAAAGAGCCAAATATGAAAAAAACAAAACAAAACTTATTCGTTTGAAGTGTCACATGTTCTGTGCTCACTGGCCATCTCCTCTTTCAGGAAACTGTTTCCATTGTCTGCAAGTTTGTGAACAGGGATTTACGATAAACTTAGACAACCTCCTTAGAGAAGGGGCTTATTTTATTAATCTTTGTGTCATCCATGTGTTTGTATTCAAGTTTGAGAATCTCTGGTTTAGAACTGTTGGTTCCCAACCTTAGAAAAATATTAGTTACCCAATTAGATTAAAAAAAATTTTGATGACCAGGCCATATTTCTCAGTCCAGTCAATTTGACTTGGGGTGTGTGTGTGTGTGTGTGTGTGTGAGAGAGAGAGAGAGAGATGTGGGGGGAGGGTGGAGGGAGGAGAGAGAGTCCAGCATCCATAATGTTAAAGCTCCTCAGGGGATTCTGATGTGCAATCAAGGTGGTGATGCCCTGGTCAGGAGCCTGTCTGGCATAATTTGAAATAAGGCAAATTCAATATAGGGACGTCTGCCTGAGTAGCATCTATAGAAACACATTATTTCAAGTTCACAAGAGCTGCACTTGGTCTTAGTCATCTTCTGTCCTTTGATCAGAAAGGCAACTTTACTAAGCAGATAAAATTTGTGCCTGCAATTGTCTTCACAGCTATGTGAGCGTAAGAATTACTGGGTGTTTTTGGTAAAAGGCAGATTCCTGGGCCCTACTTTTAGGTATTATTGATTAAAAGGCCAGGGATACTCTATTTTTAACACACACCTATGAGATTTGGACCCAACTTGCCTTTGCTCCAACTTCAAGAAACAATGACTTAGACCAGTGCTTCTCAACAAGGATCATTTTTTTTTTGGTGTGTGTGTGTGTGTGTCTGTATGTATATCTTTGTGTGTCTCTCTGTGTGTGTTGCCTTCATGGGACATTTGGCAATGTCTGGAGACATTTCTGATGGTCACAACTGCTGTGAGCGCTGCAGCTATCTTGTGAGTAGAGGCCAGGGATGCTACTGAATATCTTACAGGCACAGGTCAGCCTCATAACAAAGAATTATCCTGGCTACCAGTTGGCACCTTTGAGCAAAACTAACTCAGTCCCTGAGCCAACCCTGAATTCTAGGAAACCAAAATCCAGCTAAATAACTCTATACAGATCTGCGAAGGAATTGGGCAAGAAACAGTGCCCTCAGTGGCTCTAAAAATAGCCGGGAATTGCCTTTGAGGATCACTTAAGGAGGTACACTTAAGTGTAGAGTGGGAAATAGTTTGTTTGTTGATAGGGGCTGTCTCTATGTAGTCAGCAGACTTCACAGTGTTGGGAACCCAATCAATATTTGGGTACTATGGTGTTACTATGCTACTGGACTAACCATTGTTAAAAATAAAAAGTTACCCTCAGTGAGGCTGACCTGACCTGTTTTTCAGTAAATCAATCATGTTAGTTTTCCTGACTTTGCGTTTTATTCTAGTTTTAACCCTTGACATGAATAACGTGATGAAATGCACTCCCTTTGCACTCAATGGGCTGGAGCAGACTATCAGCACCATCGATTCTCTAAACGCTTTAAAAATATTCCACCTGCATCAAGATGGGTGAATAGAGAAATGAAACATAGAAAGATTGGTTGTGAAATTCAACTAGTTTAGTAATATTCCTCCTGTGGTTAATCACCCACGGAATATTTTGCTCTTTTTCTTTTTCGTGTTTTAATTTTCGGTCTTGGCAATCAATGTTGCTAAAATGACTTGGAGTTATGAAAAGTATGAAAATGTGTTTGTTTCAAATAGTTGGCTAGGTTCTTCATCAGCCGGAGGCCCAGCACAGGTGTGAATATTTGTTTATAATCCAAACACAGCAAAGTAAACAGTTTCATTTTGCACCCCTTTATTTTTCCATACAATGCTTTGAGTCTTTTCTTTGTGATGGTCAGTGACTTTGTTTAACTTTTAAAAAAGGAGACTCGTAACTGTTTGTACAAGGGCCTGACGTGACTGACAGCTCAGCTAAGCTGGGCATAGAGCCTTGACATTTTGTCAGCTCCCCCAAGGAGTCAGATGTGATATCTGTGACTCACCTGTCAAGTGCTGATAGAAAAACAACTTTGTCATACCTAGCCTTTAAGGCTACATATGTGACCTCTAACCCTGGAACCTATTCTAGAGGTTTCCAATGGGTATCAAAATCCTTTCAAATATTGCCAGCTGGACATCTCTCTGCGCTATAAGAGCAGCTCATTATTTTAGCACTGGTGGTCATTGTTTAGAGAACAATGTCTCCCCCTTGGCAAGGACCACTTCTGAAATCTCATTGGTAGAGAAGGGGGGGGGGCACTGCTCTCATTGTCCAAAACTCAGCCAGCCTTTGCTTCCCATATGAATCCAAGTGTCTTCCTAAAAACAGTAATTTCTGTCCTCATCTCAAAGTCTGGAAACCTGCAAAGGATCTTGCAAGACAATGAACATATCTTGCAAGATCCTTTGCAGGTTCTATGCTATGAGTTTTAGTGTTTTCCAAGGACTTCCCTTGGTTTCCCTTTTTGCATAAGAGGCAACAACAAAGAGAAAGAAACCCAGATGCACTTGATTCCAAGGTTTGGTTTTAAAAAACCTAGTGCTAAATTTAAGATAATTCAAAAGTCTTTTGATTTTCATTTTTCTACTAATGTGATCAATACCACCAAAGACTATTAAAATAAATAAGTAAATAAATAAATAAGTAAATAAATAGGAAAACAACTGTCACAGGATATATCCTATGTAAAGAATCCATGTCTAAAGCAATAAGTACCTACAAGTGGAAAGTTGCCTCTTCAGTGAACATAGTAAGAAAATCAGTTGGCTGAGCCCATTCAGATTAATAATAAATGAATTTCATGGAGGAAAACAAAACCACCTTAAAACTATGTCCGTTAAACTCCAACAGCGTTCTAGGTAGGAGTCCTTGGGTTGGTTATTGTGCTTATAAAGAGAAACGAAAATGGCCTTGGCCGGAGTATCCACAAACCGAAAGAACTACAGCATTCTAGCTTAAGCCAGAATCTTTCCACGGCTCCTGCCAGAGATGGTGCCTTTTCCTGTGGTTCCAGATTGTCAGACCCAGGCATTTGCTGAGCATATGGAAGCTCAGACTCATCCTTCCTCTTCAGAAATTTCCACTGAACAAGCTAAAAATACCCAGATGAAAGGGAAACCCTGGGCTGTGTCTTTAGACAGTATGAACACTATGTTTTTCATTTTATGGAGGAAAACACTGAGATCTAGAGAAATGAAATGTCTTCGCCCCAGATTATAGCTAATGACAAACTCAATGAGGACTTGATTTCCTTCATTTCTTCAAAGCCTTGGAGTCACTCCTTATTTCCTGATCGAAATTTACTCATTAGTATACCCTATGGGTATCAACTAGGTCAGAGCCAGCGATTTCTTAAAAACAAACCAGTGGGTCATGGCAATTATGCCACTGGAAAGGGACTGGCGGAAGTGGATCTGTCTGAGGCCAGCCAGGAGTATGTGGTTCTTGACTTCACGTAGGAAAAATTTCACAACATGAGTCCAGGTGACTTTGAGAGGATGTTTATTAAAGCTGGGGCAGTGAAACAAAGGAAGGGCTTGGGGAGGCAGAAGCAACAGGAGAGACAAGGCGGTGCTCTGCTTTGGCTCTAAAACATCAGAGGAAAGAAGGCCACGCTGTGCTGCATGGGCTCACTGAGAAGTAAGTCACAGTGAAAGAAGTGAGCCAAGGCAGGGCTGCTGTCAGCTCACTGGAAAGTGAGAGAATAGGGGGTTTTGGAGACAGATTCAGGGGGCAAGCCCTGGACGAGCTACTGCCGCCTGTCGCTCCCCTGGTTGCAAGTCTCGTGGGGCCCCTTAAAGTTTAGGAGAGAAAAGTGAAGATGAATACCTAAGAGGGAAGAAAGGCGTGGGTGTGCTCCAGAGAGAGCGCTTGCTGACGTCTCTGTTTTGTGGGTTTTTAAATGTTTCTAAAAAAGCTGCAATTTTAGGGGAGGATTTAGGGGAGGATCTCCATAGAATGCGCATCAACTTTATGCTGATGCGTCAATATGAGATTTATTCTCCGATTTCGTCTGTGGTGGGCACAAAGAGCACTCACAGGATGTCTGTTCTCTGTCTCCATGAAGAAGGTGCTTTAAGCTATCACCTCCTGGTTGGGGAGGAGAAATGTAAACCATTTACTCTTAATTGTCCTTGGTTAGGAAGAATGAATTTTGCAATTTACCAGATGGTGAAAAACTGATTGGGCATTTAAATATTGTCTCAGTTTCCCTATTCCACCTGCCCTGGCTTACTAACCTGTCTCAATTACAGTTTTTGGAAAAATAGACTCTGAAAATTATCGTTCCCATGATTTTTTTTTTTGGAACATCTCTTGAGGATGACAATCCCAATTCAGCTAGTCCCAGTGCTTGAATGAGTTGATACCTGTTCAAGTCGCCATTCAGTTTGATGCTTGCAGTGTCACATGTGTCTGCATATCTGTTCTGGAACAACTCTGCAGCTGCCCAGCTTCTTCAGCAAGTCAGATCAGCTCTTCTACTCGCCCTGCTGGAGCCTAGTCTTACCTTTCAGACAGTTTTCTTACATTTCCTTTTAAGATACTCATGCCTGTGGTCACTCAGCTTCCTCAGCCACCCAAACCCTAGACAGACCAGCCTAGTTCTCATCATGTGTCCCAGGCATGTGTTTGGACGGGAAGTTAACCCACCTCTCTCATATCAGTGCAATTGCCCAGGTGCTTTAGTCTCATAATCTGGGGACTGTAGGAGCAGAGGATCAGTCTCTGGAAGAAACAATAGGAATGTTCTGGGTCAAAAAAAAATCTTCCTAGATATCTTGGTTTGTGAATACTCTTCCTTAGACCATTTACTCTACCTGGGAAAGGTTGTTAAAGTTTTGACTGAGAAGCATGGTGTGCTATCTTGAGGCTCCATAATCCTGCAGCATCAGCATCACCTAGGATTGAATTAGGAATTCAGTATCCTGGGCCTCGGACCCGCGGAACTAGAATGTGAATTTTAACAAGATCGCAGGTGACACATGTGCACATTAAATCGGAGATGCGTCCTGGGGCTGGAAGATGCCCATGGGCCCTCTTTAGTCCTGCCTCCCCTATTCCCAGACTCCATGGTCACTGGGGCAGAGGCAACCCCTTCCTAAATATGGCTTTTTCTTCTCCACCTCCACCTGCCTCATCCCTTTCCTTCTCTTTCAGTTTCCTTGTCCTACCTGTTCACCACCAACTCCCTTCCATTTAACTCCTTAGAATCCTATATGTTTGACATGAAATACTATTATATATTGTAGTCTTTTTCCTAGAAACTTCTCGTGCCTTCATAATAGAAGTCTCTTTTCTTCCCAGAGGCCAGTCACTCGTCTTTACTTTCTGTAGTTCAGGACAAAATGTAAGAAGCAGGTTTCCCCTTACTTATTACGGATGCTTCCAGATCACATTTGTTGTAGAACTTTTCCTTAAAGGATTTCTTAAATATGCCATGGGAATATTTGATAAACTTGTCAATATTAATTAAGAACTTAGATTCAACAAATGACAGCAAAAGCAAAATGAAAAACCAGTTTTTAAATGCAAATCCCACTCAGGATTAGTGCCTGGAATATATAATAAAATTCTAATGTCAATAAAAAAAGAAAAAAATCCAATTAAAAAAATGGAAACATGATCTATTGAGGCAATCCACAGACCAGGAAACATGATTATCTTGCACAAAAAATGAGAAGATGCTCAACAGCACTACTAATTAAGGAAACACATACCAAAACCCTAGCAAATGCCATTTCACATCCAAGGAAATAGTTGGGCACTATCGAGAAGGGATGACATGCCCTAACCGGTTTGGCTCAGTGAATAGAGCGTCGGCCTGTGGACTGGAGGGTCCCCTGTTCGATTCCAGTCAAAGGCATGTACCTTGGTTGCAGGCACATCCCCAGTAGGGGGTGTGCAGGAGGCAGCTGATTGATGTTTCTCTCTCATCAATGTTCCTAGTTCTCTATCCCTCTCCCTTCCTCTCTGTAAAAAATCAATACAAATATATTTTTTAAAAAAGAAGGGGTGACATTATGGAGTAACGGAAACGAGGCTCCTGGAGGAGTGTAAATGTTTATGACTGCATTGGAGAGTAACTTGGAAGTATCTACTCAAGTGAGAGAATCCTTCCCCAGTGATCTAGCAGCACATTCATTGCTAGATGAGCCCACAGCAGCTCTCTCCTGGATGCATACCAAAATGTTCAATGGAACAAGAATTTGACAAAAATGTGAAACAAGTGAATATTCATTAAGAAGAAGGGGGATTTTTTTTGTATTACTGCCCTTATAAAAAATAAAATTTCACAAACATTAAAAAAAGAAAGATAAATAAATTGTATATTCATGCAGTTGTATGTAAATGAACTTGAAATAGGTGCATGTGTATAAGTATACATATATTTTTCATTGATATATCTAAACTTGAATAAACTCACAATTTAATGTTGAATTAATAAGAGCAAATTGTAGAAAAATATATAGTATATCATTTATATACAGTTTAAAAACATGGCAAAATAACTTTGTTTAAGGATACATGACATTGATGAACATCATATTTAAGAGCAGTTGTTTTTGTGGGAGTAGGGGAGAGGATGAATCTATGAGCACTTACACAGGGAGGCTGCATTCGTTTTGGTCCAGAGCTTTATTTTAAGCTGAGTGATAGATATAAAGACACCTAACTCAGTCATCTCCCCCATTTCCCACTCTGTCACCATCCTCTATTGATGAACTCACATCTATACCCAGTATGCCATTTTCTTCTCCATTTCTCCTACCATCACCTGCATGATTTTAGTGGTCCCATTGCTCAGACATCCATAGTTCTTGGTTCTCCTACTAGTATAACTTTAAACATCCATTGCCCTAGTTACTCTCAGGCTGTATTTTGGATCTTGTCACCAATATTTAATCTCTATTCAATACCTGACTTGTCTCCTTTTCCTTCTCCTTCTTTTTCTCTTTCTCCTCCTCCTCCTTCTTCCTTTCTTCCTTTCTTCTTCTTTCTCTCCCTCTTCCTCTCCTCCTCCCATGCTCTTGTTCAGCTAATCTTCACTTTGACCTTCTTGTGGGCTCAATTTTCTTAATCTACTTTATTCTTCCAATCTCCTCCTGAATTATTTTCTTTTTTCTTTAACTTATCTAGACCCATAGCCAACAGTTTAGAGCTTTGATCACATCCATCTTGCCTAATTCCTATCCATTTTTTTTCCAATCCTGGCCTAGGATGTGGATTAATGCTAACATAAATCACAATACAGTCCTGTCCTGCATCATTTCAACTTCATTTTCTCCAGAGCAGCTGGACAATAGGGTCTGGCATGTCTTTTCACATATTCCTAGTTGAAATCATCCCCAGCCTTAAATATCAATGTCTTCAACATTAATCCCAGTATCTATATCAATGGGCAGTGGCACCCCTCGCTCCGGGATGGTGAGTTAACTGTTGTGTGAGTTAAGGCTCCAAGGAGGTGCCTTGGGAGTAGTTCTCAGGCAGGTGCTGGGTCCCCATGCTCCCTCCAACCAGAGAAGGTCTGCTTTAATTATTTCAAATACTGGTCTTCCAAATAAGATTTCAATGAACTCAAAAGGGGGTGGGATCCTGCCCTTTAAACCTGTTGGTGGCTTTCCATTTTGCGGGGTATAGAATACAAACCCCTCAGTGAGGAGCCTCTGGGGTGTGACTCTGTCTCCTCTCTGGCCTCAACTACTTGTCCTTGGTTTCCCACACTCAGTGCAATTGCCCTTCTGCTCCCACCTCTAGGCCCACGCGCTGTTCCACCTGCTGCCACACCTGCTCCTTTGTTCTCTGCCTGCCTGAGCTCACTGTTTTCAAATTCCTTCTCAAATATCACTTCCCTTGTCCCTCATTATTCTTTATCATGCTACCTCACTCATCTCCTTCGTAGCACTCCTTGCCATCTATCCAATTGTTCGTTTGTTTCCTCATTTAGTGTCTCTTTCTCCCACCATCAGGCTGTCACTCCCCTGCAGGGAGGCATCACACTTGGTGTGTTAACGCTTAATAGCAGGGCCAAGCCCCTCTTCAGATCCACAGAGCAGGACCTTCGCCCGGAACCACCCCGAATACATAAGTAATTAAAGGAGAAACAGCATCCTGGCTGTGCACATGTGGCTTCATGGAAGGTGCGCGGCCCTCATCCTTCCAGCAGATGCTGGCCCTGCGAACAGCATAACCCTAGTGGATCCTATCCCCGTGCATATGAGGCCCTCGGGACATACTTTTAAATGAATCGATAAATCTTTGAAAGTTTGAAAAGCACCAGACTAGGAAATAAAGCTCAGCTCCCTGAGGTCAACATGAGCAAGAGAAGTAGCTGGAGGCAGGTCTTCCCTCCCGTCCTCCCCTCCGTTACCTGTCCCATCGCTCTATTCCAAAGGTCAGCAACCCAGCAGCAACGCTGCCTTCTTACATGGGAGCTGCAGCCAACCTCCGGGTGATGAATCGGACACTAGTAGAGGTAAATGTTGAAGGTGTTAACTGATTTGGGGGCGAACTGGTTAATTACCGAAGGGTTTCAGGACAATTTAAGCTTCATCATTCCATCTGAACACTGTGTCAGTCCTCTCAGGAGGTTGGCATGGCTGATATGATGGCCGCCTGCAGAGGCACCACAGGACACGGAACAGTGGTTGCCTGCATATATGAGGAGATGAAATGTGACCAGTAGTTAAGACAGCCAAACCCCAATGAGAAAATTATCAATTACACACCTGTGTGTACATGGGTTGTCCTGGCCACACCTTCCTTGGCAAGGGCTTCCGAGTACATTTTCTCCCGAAGCTTTCTTTCCCTTCCCTGTGGTGATTGTTCTCAAGGCTTCTAAAGAAACACGGTGAGATAGCAAACATGTGGTTTTGTGGGTGTATTTGTTTTTCTGTGCAAAGAAGACTGAGTCCTCTGGGAGAAATACACAAACAGGAGTGGCTTCAGGCTGAACAACTGGGCGGTTCTGTATGGATAAGAGAAGCAATGGTGAAGGCGGGGTGCAGGGTGCTCAGGCATGTGAGGTGGACATCTGGGTCAGCAAAGGGAGTAAACTACAGTGGGGGTGAGGTGGGGGTTATTGTAGTGGAGTAGGTGAGGGTCATGATTTTTGTAGCTACTTTTTAAAAATAACTGTCAGGAACCAGGTACTATGTCCTTTACTTAGAATTGCTTACGTAATCATTTCAGAAAGGTTGTAAGATAGGTACTCTTATTCTCCCGGTTTACCCGTGAAGATACAAAGGCTCAGAGAAGTTAAGTAATTTGCATAAGGTCACACAGCTAGTGCCAGAGGCAGGATTTTAGTCTAGGATTGCGTACCTCAAAGTTTGGGTTCACTATCAGTGTCCTACACTTTGCCTCCAGTTGGCAGGAGAGTTAAGTCTGGGAGAGAGTTTAAGCTTAGAGCTATAATCACAGGGGAAAATTGCTTGGACAATAAAGAAAACAAGGAGTTGATCTCTGGCAACTCCACAAAGATTTATCATAAAAGAGAGAGACCTGAGGAGAGAGATCTGAAGAACACTGAGACTTCGTATGTGAGAACATATGTTTTGTTGTTCCCTAACTTGGGGATAGGCTAAAAGAAAAAAAATGTAAATCTGAGGCTAAAGTGAAAGAAAGAAGGGTAAAAGATATAAAAAACACAAAAGACAGTAACTACTACAATTTACTGACCAGTTTATCAAATATCTAGACTTGCTGATGTTGGGGTTTGGATTGACTTGCTTCTTATGTGCAACTCCATATAGTAGGGGTCCAAGGTGAGATGTTTAAAGAATGCATTGCTTTAGTGATGGTTAATGATGTTTTTGAGCAGAAGGAAAGAGGTCAGCTTGTTCTCCATAAAAGAGGAGGCAATAGACATTAACATGTTGTATAATTCATGGCGCAATGTAGATAGAACAGAAATCTTGTCTAATGCATTAATACTAAGCCACTTCTTCTCGATAGCTTTGCAGGATCCGTGAACCATCAGCATCACCGGGGAACATCACTGCAGGTTCATTGAAACAGACTCACATTTTACCAGGATTCTCAAGAGATTCATATGTGCAGTAAAGCGTGAAAGGTATTGCCCTGGAATATGTATTGTGTCATTTTGGCAACTTGGTAAACTCCTATTCATTCCTCAAAGCCCGGGTTCAGATATCACTTAAAAAAATCATCCTTTAGGAATTCTTGACAGAGTTCCTCACTCCTTCCTCTCTGCTATTTCTCTGACCTACTCTCTCCTGTGCTCATCACATGTGCTTTTTGCATGTCCTCGAGGTGAAGGGCATCTTTGTATTCTCATCTTTGTTTGCTAATGTCAGTCAACTGTGTCAACAAGCTAGGTTCTCAAAAATATTTAACGATTCAATTTATTGTTATTTTATTTAAATCCCTCTTGGACAACGGTTTTTAAATTTTCCTGTGCACAAACATCGCCTGGTATGCTTATCAAACTGGAGGACTGTGGTCCCCATCCTCCCATAGATTTTGACTCTGCATGCTTAGTTGGGCCCCAGGAATTTGCATCTTCAAATAGCAGTCCTAAGTCTCTCTGGTAGAGATGGTTCTTGTGAAACTCTGGTTTAGAAATATTTCTAAATTGGAGTCTGGGATGTTGAGTTTCTGGGCTAGAGGGTTGCAACTATCCTATGATACTGGTCTCTACATGCTTCCGACACCAACGATGGTCAAATCTGCCAGGAGGAAGCCCCCCAGTTTGGACCGTGTTTCAGTGAGGATACCTTTATAGGGAAATGGAAATGTACTCCATTTCAGACCACATGCAGTCTGAGTGATGCCCAGCTGCACAGCTGTAAAGGCTTCCCCCCTGCTATGGGCCACAGGCTCGTAGGATCACCCAGTATTCTGGAAACACCAGTATTTCCCACATATGCATCTCTGACTGTGTGAGTGCCGCTATGTGCCAGCCAATGTGTGATATTTCATTTATGTCACACAACGCAAGGGACACTATTGTCCTTTTAATGATAAGGAAACCAAGCCCCAGAGACATTTCATAACTTACTTGGTGTCACAAGATTAGGAAGGGGCTGAGCCAGGAGTCAAACCCTGGTTGGTCTGATTCCTAAGCTGTTGCTTCCTTCCTGTTTGTCAAACTGTCTGTTTCTTTAACTACACTTTCCACTCCAAATCCCCAGGGACTGGCACAGCTGGGGTTGGTTAGAACCTTCCAGGACAGCCATTCCCTACACTCCGGTTGTGCACCAAACCCGTAGTAGCATCTCTACTAATGGAAGGTCTGGGAACACAAAACAGTGATTTCTGTCTCTTCCTAGGAGAATTTTTTTTGAAATATATTTTATTGATTTTTTACAGAGGGGAAGTGAGAAGGATAGAGAGTGAGAAACATTGATGAAAGAGAAACATCGACCAGCTGCCTCCAAGGTACATGCCCTTGACCGCAACCAAGGTACATGCCCTTGACTGGAATTGAACCCCGGACCCCACTGAGCCAAACCAGGTAGGGCTCCTAGAAGAATATTTAACTAGTTTGACTTTCCTCTTTGCTGGTGCTCTGTATCCACACATACCTGACTGGGTGGAGTAATAGCCAGACACAAATCTTTGAGTTGTTGTAACAACTGAATTCAATCACAAGAGTGGAGCGCTGACCTATGAACCAGGAGGTCATGGTTCTATTCCAGGTCAGTGCACTTGGCCACGCTGTGGGCTCGATCCCAGTGTGCGGCATGCAGTTCTCTCTCAACATTGATGTTTCTATCTCTCTCTCCCTCTCCCTTCCTTTCTGAAATCAATAAAAAATACATTAAAAAAGCAAAAACACAAGAGTGGAGGCAATCTATTTTTTTGAAGCTGATTGAGAACAATTAAGAAATTGGAATAGCAGTGTTGTAGCTAACTTAGTTAACGATCCAACTTACCCAGAGAGTAAAGCACAGTTATTTTTTTCTTTGTGTGCAGGGTGGGGTGTTGACAGTTGAGATGGACAGCACTAGCTTTGTGTCCATGTTCCTTCTGATGCCTGCACGTGGACTCAAGGCTCCAAGTAGCTGTCTGGGACCATGAGGCGACCTTGAGCGGAGAAGCCATAACCAGGAGGACAGTAGGGTGAAAGCATGATATCTCCAGACCAACCGCGACTGCTCTGCTCTGATGGTAGGAGCCACGAGCCACAGATGGATATTGTAATTTAAATTCCTAAATAAAATAAAAACACAGCTCCTCAGTGCCACCAGTTCCATCTTTGGCTGCTCACTAGCCACCTGTGGCAGCCAGTGGCCACCGAATCACACCACCCAACCGCAGGACATTGCCTGCTCTCAGAAGGTTCCGCTGGTCAGGGCTGCTCTGCAGTTCCCTCCCAGGCAATGTGAGAGAAAATCCCCGCATGTACATCCTCGTTACTGGTTCCAGCATCGAACACACACGGTACAATTTCTATAGTAGTTTTTAAAACTAACATGGAACATAGAGTAAAACAGATAAATATATAAATGTATGTATAACTAACCTGGCTTGGTTATTTAAAAAGTAGAGGGATATTATATACAAAATTTGGTTTTTTTAAACCCAAGGTATTTAAGAGACCTGGAACACTGGGAAGCTTAGGTTTGTTTCCTTGTTCGGAAGCAAATGGTCAGGCACCTAAAGTTTGTGTAGCCATCACTGTGATTGGCAGACCACACACCGGTGGGCACATGCCTCTCTGTAGAGTTGTTGGCTGCACATTTCGCTGTGGCACATGTGAAGAATGTTCTGAGATCCGGTTAACATTCATGGGAGACACTTTTATAAGGCTATGCTATGGTCTGGTGCTCTTTAACTATTCCTCAAACTTTCTGTTTGCATTTTGAAAATATACAATGACATTACATTTTAAATATACTGAGTTATGTTGTGCTTTCTTTGAACCTGTAGCAAAATTATGATACCAGTGTGTATTTTTAAAGATTAAATATTTCTCATATTTTTTCGCCACAGCAAGCCAACCAAGGGCTTTTAGCATTCCAGGTCATGCAGACAATTTCAACAGGTTGTTTATTCTTCATTCATCGTGTGCGGGATTGAGGGAAATCATTGCCATTTTTATAGAAGGTGCCACCCAGGTAAGCTTTGGCAAATGCATGTCTGTGCATATTCTGATCAGTCTGGAAATGCAGCATAAATAACCCATTCACGGGGCCAACATAGCCCAAACAGATAAACTGAGATTCTGTGTGGGTGCTTATAACAAAGCAGAAATCCCTTAAACTTTCTTTCAGCAGGGCACCAAATGTAGTGAGCCCCTAAGCCCCCCATCCGGCATTCTGCCAGCACAAAGCCAGGACGTGAGTCCTTTCCCCCCTCTCCTGTGTGTGTGTGTGTGTGTGTGTGTGTGTGTGTTATCCTTCGAGTCATGGTGATTTGACATGTATTCTGTTTCTACACATTCTTGTTTTGTAATTCCATGGAAAGTCTTAAAGGCTCTTTGAGATGAGACTCAAAAGCCAGGCAAGTGTGTTCTTGGTTGGCCATTGGGGCTGTTACAAATCCCTTCTCATTACACTGGGAAATAAAGCGGCTTCAGTTGTGGGCTTTGTCTGAGTACCACCTCCTGGTGACCTTTGCTTGAGAGCAAAGAGCAAAGATGGTTGAGAGGGACCATTTGGAGCGAGGGATCAGGTCCTGCTCCGAAGATGAACTTGACCGTTTGGAGTGCTCCATGTCTCTTTCCTTCTCCAGCAGCCCAGGTGATTTTTAGAATAAACTTTAGGATCTTGGGCCACTGTCCATTCCACACAACAGCATGTCTGACATCCATAGAACATTAAAGAGTGGTATAGATGTTTACTGATGTCTCTTGAAATAGTGCACAAAGGGTGTTACATTCCAACCCACAGAAACTTTATGAACTCCTCTCTCCCCCTCTTTGTCCATTGTCTCTGAACGCAGCCAACTCTTGCTGTACCTGCCACCCCAGATCCTGCCACTCTTTCCCAACTCCCTCTGGCAGGGCTCCTCTCTGAGGCCTGCTCTTCCACATTCTGCATCTATTTTCTGTCAAGATGACCTTGACCTTGTCTTTTCTGATGTAAAGATTTCATCATTCTGCCTCTCTCCAATTCTCCTTTTGCTGTGATCAGCTTCCACATATCAAAGGCCTGAGGGTGAGCAGACCAACGTAAAACCACTGGAAGGGGTGGGAAGGGGTGAGCCCGAGGAACCTGCATGAGGAATCTTTCTTTTTGTGGATCTCTACTACAAAACTTCTCAACACGCTTCCAACCCATCCCCTCTTTCTCCAACAAAATCTTAGCTGATCTGCAACTTCACTAGTTTCTTCCCAACTACTCATCTCCACCCCAACGCTGGCTGCTCCATCCCTCCCTCTCACCCACCTGCCCTGTCTTGTGACCTTGAGCGAGGCACCTCCCATTCATCCTATGCCCTTAGTTCCATCAGCTGGAGATGCTCCTATTCTGAGGTCGGAAAGTTCAGGTTGTGCTTTCTCAAGAAAAACACATGTGCCTTGGTTAATAGTGAGCCCTGTGAATGTGCTACTCTTTTCACTTTCAAGTATTTTTAATGGCATGAATAACTTGAGTATTTATTTCTACATGAAATGAAAACTTCAGTGATAAGACTCAAATTGTTCCTTCCTACTACCCCAACCCAAACCACCTCTTTTTTTTTTTTATCCAAGAAACATAAAACCCTCAAACTTTATTCGCTTTACTTTTTAAGAGTTTGTTCTGTACTTTTCCTGACATATATATTCAAAGAAATTGTATCATACTTTTTTTGAGCTTTAAAAATATATGTATGCTGTTTCTGCACGTTTGTATTTTCCAGTTCCACTGAATGTTCTTGGTAGGTAATTGATGTTGTCATGAATATAAAATACAAATACAAATGGTGTACTATGCAATAAACACAGTTTTGCACTTTTTGCCATTAATATCAGTTGTTACAGAAGAACATAGATCATTCTTTTTAACAGCTACATAATATTCCATGTAATAATAATAAAATAATGACAGCTGTGATTTATGGGCTGCTGAGTGTTTGCTAAGAATTGTTCTTACTTAACCTTCATGGAACTCCATGTAATAAGCAGCCAATATTGGTCCCATTTTGTAAATGAAAAATTTCAGAAGCAATATAAAGACGTCATGCTTTCTTTTACCGACTGCTGGACATTTAAGGTGTTTTCAATTGCTTGCTCTGATGCCCATGCTACCAAACCACCCAGGTGTAGGTAGGATAGGTATGAGAAGGGGAAGAGCTGAAAGGCAGGGCACATACATTCTTAGGTTAAAAGATGCTTCCAAACTGCCCGTGATAGTCTTACCAAGCAAGACTGAACTCTGAGAGGGGAGTTGGCTGGAAAATGGTCAGAGGGGGGGCAAATGAAAGGACACCCCAAGCTCTCACTTCATCCACTTGCAATTGTGCATGAGGGAAACCCTGGGTAAAAGCAGGACTTTCCCACTGTTTCTCCTAAAGCCCCTGAACTCTAAGGCATCTGCTCTGTCTCCCCTGCCTTAGGACCTTCCGCCCACCCAGCAGAGCATCTGGGGGCCAGCTGTGCCAGCTTTGTTAGGCTTAAGAACGACATCAGGCCTCCAGTATTTACTTTATCCTGAGGACATTAAGGAAGGTAGACAGGCCTCCGTCCCTATGCACAACTTATACAGATGTCAGGCGGTGGATGTGGGTTCATTTTTCATTCTTTAATCCACAGGTATGAATTAAACCCCAACCTTCCTCACTGACACCCCAGCATAAATATTTCCTCAGACTGGGACATGGTATTCCTGTTCTTACCCACCATTGAAAAATAAACTTAACATATGGTATTTGTCTTATGGCAAAGGAATGCAATGTGTTTTCCTGACATATGACTTAATTCAAACACTCCGAAAATTTTGATATTTCAGAGACCTTTGCAGTTGGAAAGAATAGGCTTGCTACCTTTCTCATTAAACAAGCAAATTCCTCAAAGCAAATTTCTGTGCCCTGACATGTCCCAAGTTTCTAGGATAATTGAGTTCCTAAATCACAGTATGTGTTCACAGATCCTGGGGTAGCGCTGGATGAGGCATCTTAAAATAGTCAAACTACAGGTGAAATGTATACAAGTTGGGAAATCCATGATGATATTTATACAGTTTTCGCAAAGAACCTGCAATGCTTGACTATGCATTCAAACATACCCCCACGTCACCACACAAATGGAGACGAAAGGAAAAGGACCGTGGACACATAGTAGAAGCTCACAAGTGGGAAAAATGTTCTAACAGAACAATAAAAAAAATAACTACCACTTGCTGGATGTTTATAATAATGCAGGCACAATGCTTGGTGCTTTGCCTACGTGGTCATGTTCACAGTCACACCAACCCACTGAAGTTGGTGTTATTTCCATTTTATATATGAGGAAACAGATTGAAAAGGCACAGTACTTTGCCCAAATGTATATAGCTATTAAAGGCTAAAGCTAGGACCCAAATCCACTCTGTCTGATCCCAGAACCTGGCCTCCTTCTGCCATTATATAACAAAGGCCTATTATAATACGTCACTAGAGGCCCGACGCATGAAATTTGTGGCCCCTCTGCCTCAGTCCCTGCAGGTGGCTTTGTCCTGAAGGAAGGACGTCCAGTCTAATTAGCATATTATACTTTTATTATTATAGATTAGACAGTGGAGGTTTTATAGGCTGTCTCTCAAGATATAACTAAAATTATATGCATTTTACCTCTAAGCAATTTCTCAACCTTTGAAGCTGCCTTAGTTCAGGTCTTCCTGTTCTTACCTATGCACCAAGGGAGCCTTCTAGCTGCTCACCCTCTATCTTATCCATTCTCCAAGGCTACAGAGAGCGATCTTTCAGGGGAAAATACCACCCTGCACTCTCTTGCCCAAAATCTTCAATGGTTCCTACGTGCAGGTCGTACAATGGCTTGGACAGTGCTGTATGACAAAGAGCACTCAATGGACACCCACTGAGTGATGAAACATGTACCACCTCTCTACATTCTTTTCCTGACATGATTTCTGAAATGACATATTCAAGGCCACATCTATAGATCAGGTGATGGTAAATACTGGAAAAATACTGTCTGTAGGATCTGAAAGATTTAAGCTCTATTCCTACTAGCTCCGTGACCTTGGAAAGTCATCTCACCTCTCTGATTATTTTTCTTCGTGTCCCCCTTAGTTTGTTAGTGTGAAGTTAGAGGTGGTAGATGTATGCCACAGGTGCATGGGATTCAAATATCATTTATATAAATAAAAAATGTAAATGTTTGTTTGTTCAAAATCTCAAATCTCCAAAATTTCTTCACCAATTTCTTTGAAATTTTGACACAACGTTGCATTCAAACACATGTGTGTTTTTATATACCTACATTATATAGATGTCACACCTGCGAAATGTAAAAACATGCTTTTTTTGAGAAACAGCACCATCTGTTGGACGTAAAAGCAACACATGCTATGAACTTAACAATATTATTCAGTCTAACATTCAAAGCCAGGCAGTCACATACAAGTCCATTGACACTGTTGTGGAAGCAGATGAAGGTGTTAATTATCCAACAGAATTTTGGAATTCACTGGATCTGCCAGGGATGGAATTCAACTGGTGTGCCAATTATCATGTTGTAAAATATCAACCAGCGTGGGGCTGGACCTCGGGCTGAGGCTGGGCTAGGGCTCAGGGCGTGGGTGGTCACTGCGGTTCACCCCACACCAGCAACTGAGGGCTCGCAGAGAGTGTGGCAGGCGAGGGCATGGAAGCTTCCTCACTCCTTTTTCCTCTGGCTTTGGGGTGGCTCGGCGAGGGCCCCTGTTGGCAGGAGTCGGGAGTGGCTGGGGTGCTTCGAGTGCGGGGTGCAGGGTTCAGGGTGCAGGCCACCTATGGGGAGCAGGAGTGCAGGCTGGTGCTGGGGGGCCTGAGCTGCAGAGGTGCACATGTGCGAGGCCAGACCAGCCAGGCAGGGTGGTGTGCCAGGGGCAGCTGCCAGGGAGGGCACATTGTATACCCACAAGCATTGCACAATTAAACATATTAGAAACATGTGCTTTCTCTTTTCTTTCTTTTCCATTTAACCAGACTGAGCCACGGCAATGCATGGCCAAATATAGCTAGTTATTAATAAGTACTAGAGGCCTAGTGCACAAAAATTTGTGCACTTGGGGGGTGGGGGTCCCTCAGCCTGGCCTGTGCCATCTTGCAGTCCAGGACACTTCGGGGGAGATGTCCACCCACTGGCTTGCCTGGCCAGCCTGGGTGAGGGGCTGAGGGCCATTTTCAGGCTGCCCACAGCCCCTTCATGGTTCATGCACTGGGGGGTGGAAGGGCTGGTGAGTGCAGGCCTAGATGTTTCTCACTGGAGAGCCCATGATCACACATGCCTGGTGGGCCTCCACGGCTGAGGGGATACACCTGACGCAGAGCTGGGTGGCGAGCCAGGGGCGGATGCTGGTGCAGGATCCCTTGGTGGGGCCCTGCTGCTGAACAAACACACCGGGGTGGAGCCAGGCAGCGGACTAGCTTTGGATTCTCCACACTGTGCAGCAGACGCTCCCGCATGCCCTGTGGAGGCCCCTGGGGGGCAGATGAAGGTAGCGGACCCTCGACGGGTGCTCCCGCATGCCCCCGAGGAGGCCCCCTGGGTGGAGCCAGGCAGCTGACCCAGGATGGGCACTCCTGGACACCCCAAGGAGGCCCCCTGGGGACAGAGCCAGGCAGCAGACCCAGGATGGCTGCTCCTGCAAGCCCTATGGAAGACCTGCTCTCCCGCACACCTGGTGGAGGCCCCTGGGGGGCGGAGCCAGGCAGTGGACCCGGGATGGGCGTTCCTGGATGCTCCGAGGAGGCCCCAGGCTGGACTCCCCCCACCACTGAGCTGACACACTTGGCATAGCTATGCCAGCTGCGGAGGCTCCCAGTGCAGAGCCACCCTGCCAGCCTCCATCTTGGCTGGGTTAATTTGCATACAACTGCTCTGATTGGCTGGTGAGCGTGGTTGTGAGCAGAGGCTCAGCCAGCCTAGGCAGGCAGTTGCAACAGAAGCCTCTGGTTTGCTCTAGCTCCATGGCTGCTGGCCTCCATCTTGGCTGGGCTAATTTGCATACAGCCACTCTGGTTGGCTGGGAGGCATGGCTTGGCTGGTGGGCATGGCTTAGGTGTCTCGGGTAATGGTTGATTTGCATATTACTCTTTTATTATATTAGATTGGGAAACCATTTATCAGGCCTGCACACTTAGTAAATCAGCAGACCTAGACTACTTCCCCATGACAGTGAGTGGGGAGCAGGGCACTTAGGAAAGAAGATTTTCTGTGGGCAGGAAGGAGGAGGCCCTTTTGGAGCAAAGAGCTCTGACATGTAGACAGCTCATGGGGACCTGCTGCCCTTAGCATCATGGGAGTGTCTGTGAGAGGACAGAAACTCCTAGAAGAGGAAAGAATAATACTTAACAAGAAAGTAGAAAGGGCCATAAGACACATCTTACTCAAGTCACTATTTTGCTTAGGTCCAGACTGAGCAGTTGCAGGCTTAGGAGAAGGAGAAATGCAATGAGGGGACCCAGCTGCTTTGGTCACTGGTGTAAGCCACCCTTGCTTAAAGCAATGTGGTCCTAGGGACTTTGGAGAAATTTTCAGGTGCCTATTTCTGAGAAACAAATCACTCCCAAACAATAATGATGTATTATTTCTCTGAATTTGATAGCTTAGCAATCTGAGTGGCTCTTCTGCTGGTCTTGCCTGGGATCACTCGTGTAGCTGTAGTTTTCTGACTGCTCTGCTGAGGCTAGAAGGTTGCTGGTTCAATTCACAGTCAGGGCACATGCTTGGGTTGTGGGCTGGTTCCCTAGTAGGGGGCATGCAGCTGGCAGCTGATTGATTATTCTCTCTCATCATTGATGTTTCTATCTTTCTCTCCCTCTCCCTTCTCTCTGAAATCAATAAAAACATATTTTAAAAAAAGAAACCAGTATGGAACTGCCTTTTGACCCAGTGATCCCACTTCTGGGAATATATCCTAATGATCCCAAAATACCAATCAGAAAGAATGTGTGCACTCCTGTATTATTTATATTAGTCAAGATCTGGAAACAGCCCAAGTGTTCATCAGAACATGAGTGGTTAAAAAAGCTATGGTACATTTACAGAATGGAATACTATGTGACTATGAAAAAGAAGCTCTTATTCTTTGAGACAGCATGGAGGGGCCTGGAGAATATTATGTTAGGCAAAATAAGGCAGCTAGAAAAAGACAAATATCATATGATCTCATTCATATGTGGAATCTAATGAATAAACTAAAATGATGAACAAAATAGGTCCAGAAGCATGAATACATGGGACAGACAGACAGGTCCCAGAGGAGCAGGGGTGGGGTGGGATAGGGTGGAGGGGACTGGAAAAGATTTACCAAAGAGCATGTAAGGATATATGCAGAGCCCATGGACACAAACAATAATGTGGCAAAGGCCTGGGGAGGGAGAGGGGCTGAGTGGATGGGAACAAAGGGGGAAAGTGAAGGACATCTGTAATACTGTGAACAATAAAAAGAAAGCAACCTCAGTTGAGAACCACTGGATTATCCCAGTGTTTATGTTATAGGCCCCAGAAGATTGAGGAGTGGCAGAGTCTTTGCCTTGACAGGGGCCAATGACAGAGGTCTACATAGTGGAAGGGGCAGAGAAATAAACTGAAAATAACATTTACATTTTTATATTTTACTAGAGGCCTGGTGCACAAAATTTGTGCATGGGGTGGGGCGTGCCAGGGTTCTTGTCCCAGCATCAAGAAAGTTTCAGGTATCTGGAGAAGGCTGTGCATAGATGTTAAATAAGAGTCCAGAAATGAAATATAATTTTATAAGGCATTGGGGGCCAGAGGAACTTAGCTAAAGGAGCTAAGATCCAAGATCTTAAGTCTAAGGTCATAGGTTCTCAGGTCTTAGATTCTCCTCATCCCAGGACCCCGTACCTTTTATTAACACAATTTGTCCTGAGGTGGGGCAAAGACATATACTTCAAAGGGTCAGGGTTTCGTATACAGAGTCCATTGTCAGCATGGGGGAATTAGCTTACGGCTGTTCAGGTGTTTGGCCAGTAGGAGGCAATAACATGTAGATTAAGATGCCCTTTAACTGTCTGGCAGCCAAGAATCAATTTAGTGTATCCTATTCAGGTTTGGGGAAATGCCTTCAGCCTTCCCAACAGGTGACTACATGTGTGACTCAACCCTGTTGAGTCGCTAAGTTTCATCAACCTTTTGATGAAACTCTTGAAATTATGACATGCTGGAATTGGTCTCTGGCAGGGGTGTGTGTGTCCCTCAGCCAAGCCTGCACCCTCTTCAATCTGAGACCCCTCGAGGGATATCTGACTGCCCGTTTAAGCTCAATCCCAGTGGGATAGGGCCTAAACTGGCAGTCAGACATCCCTCTCACAATCCAGGACTGCTGGCTCCCAACTGCTTGCCTGCCTGCCTGCCTGATTGCCCCTAACTACTTCTGCCCACCAGTCTGATCAATGCCTAACTGCTCCCTTGCTGGCCTGATTGCCCTCAACTGCCCTCCCATGCTGGCCTGGTCCACCTTAACTTCCCTACTTTGCCAGCCTGGTTGCCTCCAACTGCCCTTTCCTGCAGGCCTAGTTGCCCCTAACTTCCCTCCCCTGCAGGCTTGGTTGCCCCCAACTGCCCTTCCCTGCTGGCCTGGTTGTTCCCAACTGCCCTCCCCTGCAGGCCTGATTCCCCCCCAATTTTCCTCCCCTGCTGGCCATCTTGTGGTGGCCATCTTGTGCCCACATGGGGACAGCCATCTTTGACCACATGGGGCACCATTTTGTGTATTAGAGTGATGGTCAATTTGCATATCACTCTTTTATTAGATAGTGTATTTACATATAATTTATATTTACATTTAATAATGTTTCTATTATTGTACCATGATTATAAAGGAGTCCAATATGAGTTCAAGCCTGTGCTCTGAGCTGAAGCCTGGAATGAGCTTGAGAAGCTAATGTGAGGTCACCCCCTGTGCTACGGACAGTCAGGGGCCCTGGGGTTCAGGGCTGAGACCTGCCGCTTGTGATAGGTCAGATTCGGCAGGTCGGCTGAACCTCAGGCCTGAGCATGGGAAGGCTGTGGAGGTGTTCCTGATGCATGCCCTGGTTAAGGCCCTCATGCTAAAGGTTCAGTAAGTGGGGTGGCTGGTGGAGAGCGTGTTGAATGGAAGACAGAATGCCTATTGCTATTAGTCAGATGGCTAACTAGCTGTGTGACCTCAGCAACAGCATTTCACCCTCTGGGATGCATTTTCTCATCTTCCAAACGGGGTTGAAGCACATTAGTGTTTCCTGAAGTGTGTGGCCCAGGACCACCGTAGATATATTTGTCTAAAGGCAGATATCTGAACACTGATTAACATTTAAAAAATTGAAATCTCTCAAGGCGGGAGCCCAAACATCTACATTTTTTAGATGCACCCTAAATTTTCTACAATAAGGAAGTAAACACTTAGAGATTATTTTTAGGTATCAGATTCTATGATAACCTTTTTTGTTATCATAATATCTACCTCTAGCATATTATTATACCCATTTGAGAGATGAAAAAATTGAGGCCTACAGCGATTAAGTGACTTTTTCACTGTATAAGGAATAAAAGTCTGGAGAGCCAGGTTCTGGTCCAAGCAGTTTGGCCACAGTATATCAATTTTTTAGAGCCTCTGGACTCTAATGATTTAAAAAAATATAATTTTATTTATTTCAGAGAGAAAGGGAGAGGGAGAGAGATAGAAACATCAATGAGAGAAAAATCACTGATTGGCTGCCTTCTGCACACCCCCTACTGGGCATGTGCCCTTGACCTGAATCAGACCCCTTAGTCCCCAGGTTGATGCTCTATCCACTGAGCCAAACCAGCTAAGGCAACGTTAATTATTTTTAAGACTCCTGACACTGTGAATTTTCAACAGTGATAGACCCAGGGAAAGGCAGTTTGGGGAGGGCAGGGGAAGGAAGAGGAGGACTCACTAAAGAGCACAGGAGAGGAGCTTGGCTTTTAAACATATATTGGGCACCTTGGAACAGGCTTTTCTGGGTAATTCATTATCATATTTCATTATAGAAACTCACCGACAGGTTCTAAGTAAGTACGTTCCAGTAGAGGTTGCAGTTAATTTCAACTTCAATACTTATGAGTGTTTCTGCATTAATACTGATTGATCACGAAATTCCAAGAAGCCCCATGGAGACTGGCGTGCAGGTCCATATGCTCCTCTTCTCCGCTAGATGCGCCATCCCCAACAGCCTTCTTGGACAGTCCACGGGAGGCATTTGTTTTGATTTTCCTCATTAACGTTGTTTCCGTTCAGGATAAATCACTGAGAATGCATACCAGGCTGAACATTTGCCAGAAGAATCTGCAAAATAAAGTCAAATTCAGAAATAATCTGGTTACACCAATTCATCATGTCTAGCATTACTGACAATATTCAGACAACGTAATTCCTATTACACCTGCTTTTAGAAAAAAAATCCAGTCAATAACCCTAAATTAAATTAACATTTTTAGTGTATATAATTTGTAGTTCAGAATGAGCTGCAATTATCATTTAGGGAAAACCATATGGCAAGCATTACCAGCCTTCACTTGCTCTTGGGTTTTAACAGTGATCCATGACTCAAAATGCTTTATCCAAACAGGTTGTAAATTTTGAGACAAGCAAGATGCATTTTTAGTCATTTTCATATTAATTCCAAATGAAGAATTCATTGTCTTTTCAAATTATAATAAATTGGAGGGCAATTTCCCACTAAACAAATAAAGGAAATTGAAAAATTGCTCTCTGGGAGCTGTTTTCTACATCCTTTTCTTAGAAGACCTGCTTTTATTATTCCTGGTGTGTATACTCAGCGACATCTGCATTGGAAAAACAATTTTCTTCCTCTTCTGTAAAGTGGAAGGCGGACTCTGGAGAATGGTTAGTGTTCACTGTAATTTCATTCTGGGGGAGTCTGGAGCCTGCAATGAGAGCTCATATTTGAGAACCTCAATTAATATCTAGAAAATGTGTTCCTGAAGCTACTGGCCTTCCTTCTCAGCGATGCATTCTGCCTCCCAGACCTGTGCGTGTCACCGTGAGGCCACGGATTCACCAAAGCTGTGCCTGTGGGGATGCAAGCATCCCCCATAGTCTGTTAAATTAACCTGAGACTTGAAGCAATGTGCATCATCATCCTGTAAAACAGAGAGGAAAGGATAATGAAGAACGGTATCAAAAACCACAATGTGAAGAAAACAAAGCAAGGAATAGTGTTGCACAGAAGATAACCAAGAACAAACAAAAGGAGTTTTAAAAATAATGTTTGCTTTGCGTTTTGAAAATATATTTCAGCCCCTTCCACCCCTCCCCTGGCCCCTTTTTTGCCCCCTCTAGGGAGAGACATAAAAGATTCTCTGATGAAGGGGCAAGGAGCAGGTCTGTGCACAGACAGACTTGGGGGTTATTGTGGGTTTGGTTCCAGACACCACAATGCAGACAGTGTCACAATAAAGTGAACCGTAATCATTTTGCTGGCAGAGGGTCTTGCCTTCAATGAACAAAAATGTGACATCTGTGCTCTGGTCTGTGTGGCTTAGTTGGTTGGTGTTGTCTTGTGTACAGAAAGGTCATTGGTTCTATTCCCAATCTGGGCAGATACCCGAGTGTGGGCTTGATCCTCAGTAGAGGGCATGCAGGAGGCAGCTGATCAATGGTTTTCTTTCATCATTGATGTTTCTCTCTCCCTCTCCCTTTGTCTCTAAAAATCAATTTTAAAATTATTTAAAAGAAAGAAAGAAAGAAAGAAAGAAAGAAAGAAAGAAAGAAAGAAAGAAAGAAAGAAAGAAAGAAAGAGAAAGAAAGACTGGGAGGCACAATGGAGGGAACTGTGATAAGATGAAGAGTGCCTGGACCGACATGTCCATCCTATATTTTGGCAAACTCGCTCAGAAGAGTTTGTCCGGTGGGTCCATCGGGGGACACTTTATTGGATTTTAAAGGACTTTCTGAAGGCGCCATGCGATTTCTCTGAAGAGTGCCCATTCTCTTGGGTTGGTCTCCGGACATTGGAATATTTAACTTGGTGGTTCCCACGTTGGGACAAATCTAGTGACAGACAGATGACAGCATACTACCAGTTGCATGACAGTTGTCTCCCATTGAATTGTCCTTTTTCTTTGCATGAAGGCATTTTTATTTTACTTAATTTTTATACTGTGGATTGGCCTTCTTTCTCAGCGATGCATTCTGTTTCCCAGATCTCTGTATGTCATCATGAGGCCACGGATTCACCAAAGCTGTGAAAAGGAGAAAAACTGGGGAAAATAGTTTATACACAGAGAATAGATAGCTGTCACCATGTGAAAAATTGTCCTCATTGCTTCATCCTTCCAGTCAATCCCTCCAGTTTGTGTCATCACTAATACAGACTTCTTAGGTTTAATGATAAGAGTCACCAATATACCAAGGACAACCACGTCCAAAGCCAAATCACAGATTGTCTTAGAGATCAACTATATAACTAGGTTGGCTCCAACACTTTATTCCAGATGGGAGCCATTGAGGGCTGGCTTCAGGCAAGGTTAAACACAGCTGGGTGCTGGTGGGCCCTTCCCAGGAAGATTCTATGCCGTTCGGATAAAAATAATGAGAAAGCTTGTTACAGTGTTTTACCAAGTGCAGGGAAGAAGACATGCTTGCTTTTCTTTTACGTTTCCTTTTGTCTTCTTACTTGTATTTTCCTTTCCTGTCTCCTTCTTTCCTTCCCTCCCTCCTTTTCTTTTGTTCTCTTTCCTCTTCCATATCATAAGCATAGTTTAGACATAGTGAAAAGTTAGGACCACTGGAAAATGTTGAATGTTTTCCTCTTGATGATTCTCAGAGTCGTGATCCACCGAGTTGTGAATAAAAGTCCAAAGACACCATCCTATTTCCTCTCTGCCTGTATCTAAAGTGCTTAGGTGAGTGCCTGTTACAAATTAGAAATGTGGTTGCTGTTATTACAATGACTACTGTAAAAAAAAATACATGAGATGATATGTGTAAATCCTTCAGCAGAATGCCTGCCACATAATATAGGCTCAATAAGTGGTATTGGATATAAATATACTTTATTATAAATTATATAATAAAATATATAAATCCGTTATTATTATCATTGTCTTTGCTTGGCAAACTACTTATCCCCTAAAACCTCAACTTGAGTCCAGCCTTCTCTCTCACTCCCAAATTGATAAAGGATTAATTATTCTATCAGGGCCTCATTAATTTGGTTAGAATGAGCTGTTCCCTGGCATGTGCCCCCTGACAGCTCACAAGGCCCTTAAAGGCAGGGACGAAGCTGCATTCAGCATCAGACTTCCTACCACCCATAGGGCAGTGTCTGGTCATGTGGCAGGTGCCAGGAGACATCTGTTAAATTGAACAAAAACACGAGGCTTGAGACAAAAGGAACAACACTCTCCTCTTTATGCCCAAATGGAGATGGGAATGTAGAGAATGTTTTTCTTTGAGAGAGAAATCTCAGGGGCTTACTTGAAAACAGGCTGAGAGCTTAGAGAAATGAGTGCCAAAAGCAACGTATAAGCAACTCGGGCCTGGTGTGGCCTCGATGCGAGGAAGCCGCCCAGCCGTTCCCCGGCATCAGCAGCTGCGGAACAGATGGGAGTGAGCGTGGCTCAGTCACGCTGCCGCTGGACTGGGGAAAGAGGCCAGGCTCCAAAGGAAAGAATGTTTTCTCCCACGAGTTCATTTGAAAAGCAACTTTTCTTTAGAGATCCCTGTCGTTGTCCCGACACAACTCGATGGGAGTTTTGCGCTCACGGTGGGAAGGGAAGGGTCTAGCGAGGGCTGAAGGGACGGCTGGGCCGCGCAGCCGTGGTGGGGCTGCCACGCAAGCCATCTTGCCTAAAGATGTCCTTTCATCCTCTCTAAGGTCTTGCCTTTTCTTCAACCCACAGAGTGACATGATTAGGACAAATGTTGCCAGAGTGGCGGGAACGATCTGAGCAGAGAGACTTGGTACAAAAAAAGGGTCCAAAAGAGGTCCATATATGGGGCTGAGTCCTCAAAAAGTGCAACAGTTTGGCCCCAAACCACTGCCACACCAGCCAAATTCGGAGCAGCTGTGCCCCCAGCTGTGCCCCCACCTCCACCGGCCCTCAGGCCGAGAACAGTCCTGTCCCTACCGCCTGGTTCTTGTTACCCGTCACCATGAGCCCCAGCCTCAGTCCACAGAACAAAGGCACCTTTTCTTCTTTCTCTGAGTAATGAGCGGCTTGATGCACCCATCCACCATTCCCTAGGGTATGTGTCAGCTGAGCTGTGAGGTGAGGTGACACACCATGTTGAAGAAATGGTTGCTCTCCAGGAATGGCCCAATCTTACAGGGATTGTAAACATGGGACTAAATCACCATTTTGATAAGTCCCCAGGAAATGCAGGTTCGAATAAGTATTGACAAGTGCACAGGAGAACACCTGTTTAAGCTTCCTGGGGAGTGGTTAAGGGGGGTGCTCTGTCCTCTGTAAGACACTGGAGGAGGTTAGTCCTGAGAATGGGCTAGTGCCAGCGTAGAGACTCACACAGCTATCAAGTATGAGACAGGCCTCAAGGAAATAGCTTATTTGCATGGAGCTTTTCCTCATAAAAGTGGGTGGGTGCTTTGCAGATTTTTAATGGCAGTTGTCTAGCACAATCAAAGTCTTAATTGCCTCCAGGTATTAGGCCCTTGCACACATGGTTCCAATGGAGAACATGTTTTCTGTGTGATACCCATGTGCCTGGGCCTCCCATTCCTTGCATAGCTCCACAGAAAGCATGTCTGAGCATGGCATTCCATTCGCATCCATTCGGGGCAGCCATTCGTTCTAGGCCCATGAAGGTGCTCAGGCCTGGAAAGGATCTATATCTCTGGAGAAGCTGGTGGTCAGAACAGAGGAAATGTAAAACCGTTGATGGGAAGAATGTGTTGTATTGATCTCCAAACACAAACCCTGCTAGCATCCCAAGGGGAGAGAGGGAGCCAGACAACATTCCAAGACACAGAAGAGTTTGGGGACCTTGTCTAACCTCTGGGGTGGTCTCAAATCATAAGGGGTTTGAGAAAGCTGAAGATTCTCATGTCCTGAGGGGTGTTTGACTTGGTGTCCTTCAGTCTGTGGAATCATCTGTTAGGATGAACATGTCCATGAGCAAGAAGGACCATCTTTTCCAGAAACATGCTGATGTATTATGATGTTACCATGTTTTTATTTTGCTTCTTGGTCTTACCAAAAACCTTTTCTTTTTTAATAGAGAGGTTGATAGAAAAGAGTGAGGCATCTGGAGAGAAAGAGGGAGAGGGAGAGAGAGGGAGAGGGAGCCAGGGCAATGTCAAGAGAGGGAAATAGAGACACAATTAGAGGTGGTGAGAAGCAATAAAAATTTCAAGTTGCCACAAATGTATTACATAGACAGATATATCTCAGAGGTTTTACTATCTAATCTAATAAAAGAGTAATATGCAAATTGACCCTCATTCCATTACACCCACAAGCCACACCCACAATCCAAGCCCACCAACCAATCAGGAGCAAATATGCAAATTAACTCAACTAAGATGGCAGCAGCCACAGAGCTGGAGTTGCCCCAGGCAATGGAGGAAGCCAGGGTCCTGTGGGCCCTGAGCTCTACTCAA
>PVJC01000583.1:0-21128 GCA_004026665.1 Murina feae
TTATGCTTATATGCATGCATACAAGTCCTTTGGTTGTTCTCTTACTCCCCGCCCCACCCCTCCCAACCTTCCTGCTATAGTTTGACAGTCTGTTCCACATTTCTTTGCCTCTGTATCTATTTTTGTTCATCAGTTTATAATGTTCTTTATATTCCACAAATGAGTGAGATCATGTGGTATTTTTCTTTCACTGACTGGCTTATTTCACTTAGCATAATGCTCTCTCTCCAGTTCCATCCATGCTGTTGCAAATGGTAAGAATTCCTTCTTTTTTACAGCAGCATAGTATTCCATTGTATAGATGTACCACCGTTTTCTAATCCATTCATCTGCTGATGGGCACTTAGGCTGTTTCCAAATCTCAGCTATTGTAAATTGTGCTGCTATGAACATAGGGGTGCATATATCCTTTCTGATTGGTGTTTCTAGTTTCTTGGGATATATTCCTAGGAGTGGAATCACTGGGTGAAATGGGAGTTCCATTTTTAATTTTTTTTAGGAAACGCCACTGTTTTCCACAGCTGAAGTTGGTTTCAGTAGGCCAAAGTCAAGGTGTTGGCCAGGCCATGACATCGTAGGGGGCTCTGTAAGGTGACCAGATTTTAACATTGGTAAAGCGGGACACCATTGACCGCTTGGCCACCGAAAACCATATATCCCCTTCCCGTTCTCCCGCCATCCCCTAGCTTGTCGTGCATTCTTTCCAAAAATCGGGACTTTTTAAAAACGCCGTGGGACGCGGGACAAATTGTTAAAAATCAGGACTGTCCCGCCAAAAGCGGGACGTCTGGTCACCTTACTCTAGGGGAGAATGTTTCCTGGCCTTTTCCAGTGTCTAGAGCTGCAGTTGTTGGATTTCTTAGCTCCCGGCGCTTCCCAATCTTCACGGCCCAGCACCAAGAAATAGCATACTCAGGACTCTCCCTGGTCTTCTCTGTGAGCAGCTGGTGGAGTTTTTGGACTAAGAGCCTGTCAAAGGGTACAAGCCCCCTTATGCCCATGTCCATGAGCCTCACTGTCCCAGGGCTCATGCTTGTCCTTTATCAGTTTAGATAGTTGTAAGGTGACCAGGTTGGGTTCAGTTTTTCTGTGAAAATGCCTATCTCCGGATTTCAAATTAGTTGCCCTGGGACTTCAGTTCTCTGATAGAGTAAAAAAAAAGTCACTAATTTGTGATCTCCCCATCCCCCATTCTTATTTGTTTTAAGGGTGGGAGTGATGTTCTTTAGCTTTCTACATCTCTAAACTAAAACCACTACCACCTCCCTGTTAATTCTGTTTTCTTTCTGCTTCTGGGCACTTTGTCTGGCATTCAGTGCTAGCGAGCATAACTATAGGGAAGGGCACCAGTGGGAATTTGTCCATTTCTCCTGCCTTGGCTTAGCTTTGCAAACATAAGTTGTTGCTGTTTCTAGAGTCATCTGTGCCTCGTTCGCCATCTGTCCTCCAGGCCTGAATGGTATTGGCTCAGCCAGTGGGGTCCATGGATGCTCACTTGTGTACAGGCCGGAGCATGGCCTGGACCCAGCCCGCCTCCTTCAGGGAATAACGGGTGGTGGCTTTGTTTCCACAGACATGGCCGTGCAGAACTTCGTGGGTGATGCCTTTCGAGGAGCCACCTGGGTTGCTCTTCACAACGGTGGGGGCGTGGGCTGGTAAGAACGCTTTGGAGAACAGGTGATGGGGGTGCAGGCTCCCCTGGAAGGCACAGGGATTTCTCTGAGGGTCCTGGGCCCTGCCTCTCCCAAGCTCCCTCTGCCGAAGGCTTTACTGTGATGTTTTCCTCCCGTGAGCTGGGTGCTGGAGGGACAGAACATTGGGGGTGAAGTGTGGGGGAGTGTCTGGCACAAACCACTCCTCCTTTGGGGTCTCACCTGCCACACAGCACAGGAAGCTGTAAGAACCATGCCTGACCCTTTTATGCCAGTTTTCATTTGGCGTTCACAGCTGTTTTCTCAGGAATTCTCACAGTGCTGTCTTTTCAATCCACCTCAGATTCCCAGGCGGACAGGCAGTGAGGCAGGAGGCCTGGGGACTCTGTTCTCCTAGGTCCCTGGCTCAGGACGCTGCTCTGGCCAGTACTGTTTCTAGTCTTTACCAGTAGGCAATTGGGGTTTCTGGGAGGGTCTCAGTCACAGCTACATCCTCAAGATGTTCACTGTCATTCTACTACCAACATGTACAGGTTTTCTCACACCACTCGCCAGTCTTCTCCAACACCTACGATTCAACTCAATTCTGACACCATCTACCTGGAGAAAGCCTCAGAGGCCATAGGTTAGGGGCTCAGCCCCACAAGACTGTTCTCACCCTGTTCAAATCGCAAGCCCAGGTTGTTGCCTACTTCTGACTGAACTGCTATCGACTGGAGGTTCCTACGACTCCCTCCTTGAGTTTGTTAATTTGCTAGAGTGGCTCACAGAGCTCAGGAAACCCCTTTACTCACTAGATTACCAATTTATTACAAAGGAGATTTAAGGATCCAAATCAACAGTCAGATGAAAAGATACGTAGGATGAGGTCCCAACAAAGAAATTTCTGTCTTTATGGAGTTTGGGGCCCCACACAGTGGTGTGTAGAAGCATTCTGACCTCCCAACCTGAAGTTATCTGAACCCCATCCTTTTTGTTTTTTACGGAAGCTTACTACATAGGCATGAGTGATGAAGTCACTAACCATTGGTGATTAAGTCAACCTTCAGCTCCTCCACTTTTCCTGGAGGTCTGGGGGTGAGAATGTAAATTCCAACCCTCTATTACTGGTTGGTTTCTCTGGCAACCAACCCCTATTGGTAGGTGGGGTAGGGTGAGGTGAGGGGGCAGGGACAAGTCACCTCATTAACATAAAGACATCTTTATTGTCCTCAACACTTAGGTATTCCAAAGGTTTCAGTTCTGTGCCAGAAATGGTTAAAGACCACATGCATAGGGTGTCCCCAAAAATGTATACACACTTTGACAGTTGATAGCTCAGTTTTGAAAATGAAATGTATTTTAACAAACACTGTGTATGTATTTCAAAGTGTAAGTATACATTTTTTGGGACACCCTATATATTTCTTATTCTAAGTCATAACATCACATCTGCTGTAAGAATAATGAATAACTAACACTTATTGCCATGGACCCCATGGCAAGCATTTTGTAGGTTCTTTGAATCCATTCTTTCACCTGATCTTAGAAGAAAAATACATTTTACAGATGAAGACACGGAGGCACCAGAGCCTAAGCTGCACCTGTGCAGGGTCTGTCTCTGTGGGGTCACCTGGAGATGTTCCCAGACAAGAGCAGCAGGGGGTGCTGCGGCTCCAGAGAGGAGGACAGCTTCCTGGGCCTGGCCACCTCTGAGCCTGTTCTGGCTGGATCAAGCTTGGCCTTGCCCTCCAGAGCCAAGTCTTTCAGCACTTGCGCTTCCCAGGGCATTCCGATGGGCCAGCTTGGCTGAAATTTCCAGCTGTAGCTCAGTCAGGTGGCTCTAGTCAATGGAAAATGTAACCAGAATGCATGTCCTTTTTGATACAAAGACTGGAGAAAACAGGGATGAGAAGAGTGCCTGCTAACGGATACCTGGCCGGGTGTTGCTGTGTTTAATGAGAGGGTTCTCGAGGCGAAGAGCGACTTTGAAGGGGAGTAACTTGCCCAAGGCCACAGAGTTGGTGGAATCTGGACCCAGATCTATTGCCGTCCAGATCCACTAATTCATCGTTGCCAATGGGACAACAGAGGGCAAGAAGGGACAGAGCAAAGCAGCTGAGAGTCAACAACACGAGGGCCTCTGAGCAGGGGACAGCAGGGCCAGAGTTCAGGCAGGGCACTGCTTGCTCTAACCCAATGCACTAAGGGCTCTCAGGACAGCAATGTAAATTCCCACCCAACCCCTGCGCTACCCGCCAGCTCTGCATTCTGGCTGTTCTTGAGGGCTCTTTTGGGAACACCTCAAACTCATGTTGGAATTCATTAGACTCGCTCATACAAAAGTACATAATTTAATGCATCAGATACTCCTGCAAAGCTTGCTGCAAACATCAGCGGGGGAAAAATCTGTCCCATGACCATGCCGATTCCAAGAGGAAATCACATCCAACTCAGGCTTTGTTTTGTGCTGTTGTTGTATGGAAATCCATGTTTCTAGGTTATAAACTTACCCAGCTTTTACTGGATTTGCTTTTAGTTTTGTTTTTGCATTTAATATCTCCTGATGAGCAATATCAGCTGTGTGTTGTTTTCTGCTTTCTCTGTTGCTTCTGTCTCCTCAGAGTCCCTCCTTCTGATTGTTCACTTAGTATCTGTCCTTGAGGTGTCTGTCCAGCTGTCCTTGATATCTGTCTGTTTGTTTATTTTTTATTTTTAAATATATTTTTACTGATTTCAAAGAGGAAGGGAGAGGGAGAGAGAGACAGAAACATCAATGATGAGAGAGAATCATTGATTGTCTGCCTGTACATGTCCTTACTGGGGATTGAGCCCACAAACCAAACATATACCCTGACCAGGAATCAAACCATGATGTCCTGGTTCATAGGTCAATGTGCAACCACTGAGCCATGCTGGCTGGACTTTCTGCTTGTTTAGAGAGGGCTAGTTGGTTCTCCTGCCCTTGTAGGGAAGTTTTGGTCAGTTCTGGGAGCTGGGTGGTAGGGACAGGGCCTCACTATTGGGTGTTGAGACTTGTCCTGCATCTTTGTGTTTCATGTTCACTCTCTCATCTTCTGATGTGCCTCTGTCCTTACACCCAGAACCAATACCAGGGCCCATGTCTTTGAGGAATAAATTGATGTATTTGATCAACCATCTTTATCCAGGTACTGACATTTTTTCCTCTTAATGGGCAACTCAAACTTGAACGTGCACAGGATTCCCTGGGGAGCTTGTTAAAATAGAGATTCTGACTTAGGCAGGTCTGGAGGGGCTGAGATTCAGCATTTCTAACCAGCTCTGGTGATCCTGCTTCTGCTGCCCGCGGACCACTCTGAGTAGCCAGGGCTTCAAGGGCTCCCGGCACCTGTGCACAGAAACCTCCTTCGCCCCACCTGTCCCCCATGCAGCAGGGAGCATCTTTGTATGTACAATTTTATTGCTTAAGTAACATCATGGATTCTGAAGTTGATTTAATGGCACAAATTAAGATGTTGAGCTTTGTTTCTTATTGATAAAATGGTCATAATAATAGAGCTACTGGTGAAGATTAAATGAGTTAATAATAGCTAAGGCTTATATGGTGCATAACATGTGTAAGGTCTTTTAAGAAATGTGTGCTGTCCCTAGCCAGTTTGGCTCAGTGGACAGAGCATGGGCCTGCGAACTGAAGGGTCCCAGAGTTCAATTTCAGTCAAGGGCACATGCCCAGGTTGCAGGCTTAATCTCCAGTAGGGGGCATGCAGGAGGCAGCCAATCAATGGTTCTCTCTCATCGTTGATGTTTCTATTTCTTTCTCCCTTCCATTCCTCTCTGAAATCAATAAAATATCTTATCTAATAAAAGAGTAATATTGAAATTTATCGTTTCTATGGGACACCTAAGCCACACCCACCAGCCAATCAGAGTGCTGTATGCAAATTAACCCAGCCAAGATGGAGGCCGGCAGTCATGGAGCTGGAGTAAACAGGCAGCTTCCGTTGTACCAGGAGTAAACTGTCTGCCTAGGCTGGGCTTCACCTGGCTCCAGGCAACATACTTGCAACATTGTCTCAATTACAGAACCCTCGGTGCCCCACTACTAAGGCAACATTCTTTCAATGATAGAAGCCATGAGCTGAAGCAGACAGGAGGCTTCGTTACCTGCCTAGGCCATGGCTTAAAGGAACAGTGTATCAATTATAGAAGATAAATAAACCCCAGAAACCTGCTTCTAGCCAGCCTTGCTGGGACATTGGGTCAATGGGAGCTGTGGGCAGCCTGAAAGCCTGAAAACGCCCCTCAGCCCATCACCCACACTGGCCACACCCCAATGGGGTGAGGGACCCCACTGGGGGGGCTTGGCCAGTCTGCAAATAGCCATCAGCCCCTCACCCAGGCTGGCCAGGTACCCCAGTAGGGGCCCAAAACCTAAAGGGACTGTGGGCAGCCTGAAAATGCCCCTCAGCTCCTCACCCAGGCTGGCCACACCCCAATGGGGTGAGGGTCCACACTGGGGGGCTTGGCCAACCTGCAAACAGCCATCAGCCCCTCACCCTGGCTGACCAGGCACACCAGCAGGTGGACATCCCCAGAGGGGTCCCAGACTGCGAGAGGGCACAGGTTGGGCTGAGGGACCTCCCGTGTGCACAATTTTTTTGTGCACCGGGCCCCTAGCATATTTTTAAAAAAGAAATGAGCCGCTTTGGGCAAGCTCATCTAATTGCTACAACAGACCCATTGAAGACATAAATACTACCCAGCAGAGATAAATAACTTTATCTGGGTTGAGCTGGGTTGGCAGGATGCCTAGCTCAAATGCTTGTGCCAACCCACCACAAATCTCTTGAAAAGGTGCCAGAACAGGGTCTGACACATGGCATGCCTCCTATAGATGTTAACTTCTGTCACGAGATGCTAGTTGTAATCTCAGGTTCAAAAAAAGGTGGGCATTTTAAGCTTAAATAATAGCTGCCAACAAATTTTCTGATATAAAAATTCTTGTTTGCATAACTTCCTCAACACTATATGTGACCACTCACTGGATATTAACATGGGGTTTACCAGCCTGGTAGGCAAGAAGTAACAAATTCTTATTTTGAATTGTGTTACTCACTCTGAGGTTTTTGCTTTTGAGTCCTGTGCTTTTTCTTATTCTAGACACACGATGGATGTGTTGGGTTTGTGTCAACAGTCTTTGAACTTTGTTTAAAGCATCTATGCTGGTTGGCTTCTCCAGGAGGCAGGGGCTGAGTTTGGGTTGGGAGTGTACAAAAGGGTGATTGGGGAAGCCCACCTGGGGAAGGACGAGTTGGGGAAGGCGAATATGAGGCAGTGATGGATCGGTCAGGGAGCCCTCAGTTTCCATGCAGGCCTGACAGTCTTGCTGCTAGCAGGGAGCTCCAGAGCCCAGGTAGCTGTTATAGGAACCGCTTTGGGCAGAAATGAGCAAGCCCCATGCCAAGGTATTGCTCAGTCTCTGCCCCATGCAGGACCTAAGGATGAACCACCTTCCCCACAGCTAACTTTGGGAATGGGTACCCAGGCAGATCCCCTCTCCTCACAGAGCCTTTTCTATTCTGGCTCTGTTTTTCTAAATGTTGCTTTAAAACACCTATCCCTTTCCTGACTTAAAAACAAAATTGTCCTACATTTTATTTATTCGTCTTATAATTTTAAATATTTTGTTTTCCTTTATGTGCGATGTTAGGTTCTACTTTCATGTTTTTCTCAAAGGGCTAGTTGTCCCCAAATGCTGCACTGACAGCAATGCTGCCTTTAGCACCCCATTTTCCTGGGCTCAGGTGCTCGGGCTCCTCCGTGGGCGAGGTTTGCAGAGGACACCTGGAGCTGAGCAACGTTGGTCTCTGACCATCTGGGCTTATGGATCCAAAATGAAAGACGTAGTTCTAACCTCAGAAAGGCCTCTCTGGTTGAAAGGCACCCGGGAGTCTTCACTCAGTGACTTTTGCTGCCGTCTGCTTTCTTCTCTGATAACCAGCATCAGCCAGCCCATACCTGGCCAGTCTCATGCCTGTCAACAGGATCCCAGCAAGAGACATGCACAGGGCTGGCCAGGTACAGGCTGGCACCAACACCAGGCTGAGGCCCAGGCAGGGGCAGCTTTTGTGCCTAGAGTGGGAGCACTCCCAGGCGGCTCCTGGGGCAGAGGGCTCCTCCCCTTCTTGGTGGGAACTGATTGAAATTATCAGCAGGGCCCTGGCGGGGCAGAGAAGCAGATACGGCCTGACAGTCCTGCAGGATCTGAGACTAGAGAAACTAGAGGCACTTCTGGGCGTGGGAAGGAGAAAGAGCAAACTCACTGGCACTGGGTACTGCAAGGCCATATGTTGTGGTCCCAGCTGTCCGTGTTTGGCAGAAGAGCCCTGGAAGTTACTGACACGATCCAAGGCATTTCCAGTGAGTAATTGGAGGGGAGACATGTAGTATAGGGATTGGAGCTGAGCAGGAACTTGGGTTGGGCCCAGCAGCCACTGATAATGACATCGAGGGTGAGGACGGAAGTCCAGGGGTGCCAGGAAGGAGAGGGTCCTCATGGCCGATGGGGAAAAACCACAGGGCAAATGTGCGGACAGTGGAAGAGCACTGACACACTCAAGCAGATGCCAATGACATCTATTAAGAAACAGATGAACAGAAGAACATAGCACATCTGCAAGAGAAGGTGGTCAGAACCGAATTCAGAGAAATGTGTTAATTAGGAAACAAGAAATGCTAAAAATAAAGGAACTCAGCTTTCAAATCAAGTAATCAGGACCCCAAAATACACCTAAAGCAAGTAGCAAGACGAGATAAGAAAGACAAGGAGCATGAAGAGGAAATCAGGAAGAATGACAATTGAGTTGAGCGATGCCAGAGACCCCCAAGGAAGCATCCCTGCATAGGAAGCGCTCAGAACCACAGGAGAAGGGGGTCACGTCTCACTCGGGAGGTCAGGCCTCAAGCACGATGTGGCACACAAGAAGGTCCTGAAGGTGGGCTCAGGGTCCATGGGGGAGAGCACAGAGGCATGAGTGGACAGCACAGCACTGTGAGGCTCCTGCCTCTGTAGGCTGTCAAGGGAGCACAGGCTTTGGCCCCAGGGGGTTGATCACAGCACATCCTCAAACACGGCTTCCAGAACATCTCAAAACTCCCATGCATTTCTCCCTGCTCTGTGAGGGGCAGGACCCAGAGGTGACCTGGAAACGCTTTTGTCTCTTGCCAGGGGTGAGGTGATGAATGGTGGGTTTGGCCTCGTGCTAGATGGGACCCAGGAGGCTGAGCAGAGGGCCAAGATGATGCTCGGTTGGGATGTCTCCAATGGAGTAAGTCACCCCTGGTCTCTCCCCTGCCTTCTCTCTCCATCGGTGCTTTTGCCCCTTTCAACTGCAGACCTGAGGCTGAGTTCTGTCCCTTTTATCCCAAAAAATGGCCATTCCTGGTCCTTCATGTCTCTCCTCTTCAGCTACTGCATCTCTCCTGGGCTGTTTCCAGAGGCTTCTTTGTATCTCCGGCCTCTGGCCTTATCCTCTAGACCAGCCTCACTATCCTCTCTGACCCTGCCTGCCCAGTGAGAGCACCCACTCCCCCCACCCCCCTCCTGGTAGGAGAGGACTTATTTTAAAGCCTTATCTTTCTACCATCTCTGAGGCGGGTCAGAGAGTGCAGGACCTTCACTAGAACAGCCTCTGGCTCAGCTTTGCTCAGCTTTGCTGTGATCCAGGATGGGCGTGTGTGTGTGTGTGTGTGTGTGTGTGTGTGTGGTGGGGGCTCTTCCTCTCTTGGACCACCTCACAGGCAGTGAGGAAGGGGGAGCAAGCAGGAAGTCAGGTGGTGAGGAAGGGCATGTGCAGTCGTGAGTGAAATAGGGAGCACAAGAGCCCAGAGAGTTTGCCGTTGGGTGGCCTGGGGAGCAAATGTGAGAGTGGGGGTGAAGGGGTGCTTGGAAGCCCAACTCCCTGGGAGCACCCAGCAAAGAAGAGTCTTCATCCTGAAGGCAGTGAAGCAGTGAGAGGATGGGTGGGGGTGGTGGGGGAGGTCCAGTGGGCAGGGCTTAGCAAGAATGGCTGCAGGGAGGTGGGGGGGGGGGGGGTAGGTGAGGGAAGGTGCCATGACAGTCATCCAGGAAGTCCTGATGATGGAGATGGGAGAAGGAAGTGGATGGAGAGAGGTTTTAAGGCTGATCCAAGATGGGTGTCCATCTATGAGGCCGGAGAGGATGGGTGCTGAGGATGACTCCTGGTGCCGGGCCTTGCGCCCCTGTGTGGAGTGGGGAGGCTGGGCAGAAGCCTAGCTGGTTTCAGATTAGAGAGGCAGGTAAGTAGTCATCAGGCCAAGAGAGGAGGAGGTCTGAGCCTCGGGTGGGGCTGGGACAGACTGACCCCACAGATAGTACAAAGCGTCCCCCAGGGGGGTTGAGCCAGCCCCAGTGTATCCAGAATGCCTTGTTGGGAGCCCGGTGATGTTGGTACCAGCTACAGCACGGCCCTCCACACCCGTTGACAGGTGGCCCGCCGCTGTTGGTCCGGGAACCAGAAGGCCTATGAGATCATCTGCGAGACGATGCGGGAGAACAAGGGCTTGGTGGTGACGCTGCCACACCAGGTGGCAGACGAGCACATGCTCCAGCAGGCCTTGCGGCCATGAGCGCCGAGAGCTGCCATGGTCCCCTCGTCCCCCTTGGTCCCTGTCCTCATCCTCACAGCCCCACCACGTCTTTCGCTGCACACCTCCCTCTCCTGGGTCAGCAGGCCCACACCCATGCCCTCCTTTGGCCTCACAGCACCCTAGAGGGTGGGCTACTGCTGTCCCCGTTCCACAGATGAGCCAGCTGAGGCCCACAAGCTGGGGCCATTTCTCCAAGACCATGTCGCTCCCCTGAGAACCTGGGAGGACAGTAGGAGCTCTGGAGGTAGGCATGTCGTGAATACTGGCTAAGCTGGGCGTCAACGAAGTCCCTTCTCAGCCTTCTGTCATTCCCTTTCCTACTAAGAGGCAGGTTTTCAATCAATCACCATCTCTTGCCCACCTTCCAGCCATCACGCAGCTCTCTTTCCATCTGCAAGCCTGTTCATTTGTCTGCGCAGATACTCTCTGTATCTTCATGCCCCAGCTTTGGGCAGAAAGGGACATTCACTAGGCCCTGGGCTTGGAGGGGTTCAGGGAGGAAGGTAGGAAAGAAAAGGATTGCCTAGCAGGCATCCTCAAACAACGGCCCCGCGGGCCCCATGCTGGGTGTTTTTGCTGCAGCTGCCTGATCTGCTTAAAATAAGATATGTGCAGTGTGCTAGGAATTTGTTCATAGTTTTTTTAAAACTATAGTCCGGCCCTCCAACAGTCTGAGGGACAGTGAACTGGCCCCCTGTTTAAAAAGTCTGAGGACCCCTGGCCCAGAGAGCTGTGCACCCTGGAGTGGGCGGGGTGGATGCGGGTAGTGGGATGGGGGCCGGCAGAGCTCTGCCCTAAAGATTAGTGATACTTTGTTGGGGAAAAAAGGAGAGCAGGGGTACTACCCATGGCCGATCACTTATGACAGAGGTCTGCTCAGGAGGCCTGTTTGGGACCAGATGTCCTGCAGGAGCAGTGTGGGACCTGAGGCTGGCTTTCCCCCCGCCCCTGCCAGACCCCAGAGCTCAGCTTCAATGAAGATGACCCAGGCAGAGGGGACCATGTGACCATGCTTCTTCAGGCCTTCATTTTGAAGCAGGTGCTTTTTTTTTTTTTTTTTTTCTTTAAAGAGGTGGTGGTTCTGCTTTATTCTTCTCCCAATTCCAAAAAGAAGCAAAGTGGAGAGATGAGTTCCCTGCTCCTCATCTTTCATCCTTCCTGCCCCATAGACTGGTAATCAGGACTTGCTCCCTTTCCTGTAAACACCCAGGGCCCTGCAGGGAATCACGGAGACACTGCCCCTAGAGCAGGCCCCCTTGGTGGCACCGCATTTGCTGGCTCTCTACACTAGGAGACCCCTGTGACCTTGCTATGCTAAGCAGAGCAGCTTTGACCGCGTACCTTGTTCTCATTAGTTCCTGGCCTTAGCTTAGCCCCCTAGTGGACCCATTACAGACTTAAAAATGGCTCATCCTAAACAAAGCATTAAGAAAGAGATTGGGGGATGGGTTTCCAAAGAGCCACCGAAAACTTTCCACCCCTCCCCTTCCATGTCTGCAGAGAGGGAGCCAGTCTGGCTGGATTCTGAGTTTTCAGTCGTACAGAATCCCAATTTTGTCGGGGCAGCAATATATCCAGTAAAAATAGTTGATTTTCCAGTCTTTCTTGCAACGAGGAGTGAGTGACCTCTGGCCTCGTTCTGGCCCATGGAATGAGGTAGAAGTATGCCGGGTAGGACTTCTGGGAAGGCTGTGTTTTTCCTAATAGAGATGTAGAGATGCGGCTGGATTGCTTTTTGCCTTTGCCCCTTCTTCCTGATAGAATCTCAGGTGTGATGCTGATGTACAGCAACCATTCTGTGACCACGAGGTCCACAGAGGCATAGGCAGGGTGCATGTGGAAAGGCACAGGAACCTGTGCTCTTGGCAGCACATGGAGCTGCCATTCCAGCAGGGGGCCTGCCCCTCTCCAGACTCCTTGGTCCTCAGCTGTTAAAGTCATCCCAGCAGGGCTTTGGTCTCACCCAGCAAGCACAGCATCTAAACCAGCACAGCATCTGTCAACACGTCTCCTTGGCAAGCACCCTGGCTCATACAGCTGCCTGAGCATTCCCCGTCCCTAGGGAAACACGGAGAAGATATGTTCAATTTTAAGACCAGGCCCTCCTTTTCCCGCCCAGTACCTTCTCTTACTAAGTACAGGTAGGGCTTGATGGCCAGCTTTGGGCCAAGTTCAAAGATGGCTTCTACCCACATGCAAAGGTCTCGGAACCCCTCTTGGCTCCATACCAAGCCATGCCAGGGAGCAGGCTACTTGGCTGGGCACAAGCACATCAGCCTGCTGCCAGCTGCCAGCAGGGAGAATCGACTACTGACCTCCAGAATTCGGCCACCCTGGGGCTCAGTGGGATTTAGGGCAACTGACCACAGCCTTAGTAACCATGGAGTGGGTAGGACAGCATGGATGTCCCATGTGTCCAGTTCAGTCTTATTTTTAAGAAAGCAGTGACAAGAAAAAAACTCTGAGTCCTAAATTAAATGATAGTTGGTATAGAGACAAGGGTAATTAAGCAGTTAATAGCTGTGGGCCAACTAACAAAGGACCGCTAGTACCGCTTTGAATCAACTTCCAGGTGGCTGTCTAAAAAGAAAGAGCTGACCATCAGATGCCACTGCATCCTGCTTATGCAGGAACTTGCTGGATGGTTGCCCACAATCAATCAAAAGGAGTAAATCTTTTTTCCTTATGAACTGTGCACTTCTCCTAGAACTGTCCCTGCTTCACCTTTTCCGGCCCATCCCCCTCCCCCCACCCTTGCCTATAGCCAATGTAAATTTCTTTCAAGACAACTTACTTCTGTAAAAGAGCCTGGGCAGCTGCAGGATAGTAGATATGTTCGTCTTCCTCACCTAGCCCTGCTGCTGGTGGTTTAAACTGCATACCCAGGACGTGGTAGTGCTTTTTCTGGCTAGCGTATGGCTCAATAAACCCTTTCTTTCACAAAAGCTTTCAGCAGTGAAGGTTTTTCTTTAATAGCAGAAATGTGTAGTCCACTTAGAAATGTTTCTATCATGCCTTGGCCGGTTGCTCAGTGGTTGGAGCGTTGGCCTGGGAACCAAAGGGTTGCGGGTTTGATTCCTAGTCAAGGGTAGGAACCTGGGTTGCAGGTTTAATCCAGGTGTGCCCTAGGCAACCAATAGATGTTTCTCTCTCACCTAGATGTTTTTCTCTCTTCCCTTCCCTCCCTGCCTTCCATTCTCTCTAAAGGACTCCATTTTATCAACAACAAAAATATCCTCAGGTGTGGGTTAACAAAAGCAACAAAACAATTAAAATAGAAACAAATTGGCTATAATGGGTGTAGGCTTTAGTTGCCTTGAAAATTCTCTCCCTGGGCAGTCTCTGCTTCCTGTGAACCTGGAGCTCCTGGGAATCACATGCTTTACTTGCTGGACCGCCCTGGCCAGTTGAGGAGGTCTTGGCTGAGCTGTATGCGCTCTTGCCCTTGGCCTTCCAGAATAGATGCCTATGCTGGGGGCTGGGGGCTGGACTTGCAGTTGCATTTTGTTTGGCCTGCCCTTTAAAATAAAATAATAATAATAATAAAAAAAAAAATATATATATATATATATATATTTATGTTATCACCAATGTTTACAAATTGGGAGATTTCACTTAAAACTTCAGACTTTGTATTTACTTGAACAAATGAAAAGATCAGGCGACACTGAACCCTCACTGCCTCAGTGACAGCCATCAGCTGGGGGCCCCTTGGGGCTGGGTCTGCCTTTTCCAATTGGCTAAGTCCCCACTATTTCCTACTGCACTCTAATAGCAAGGCCAAGTGTGGGTGCTGTTCTTGGGCATGAGCGGCTGATTTCTTACACGTATGTGTCACCTGCATGGTTTCTATTGGGACTTGAATCTATGTTTGTATCAGGATCTCCAGAGAAACAGAACCAATAGGGAGTATATCTATCTATGCACATATAATTCTATAGATATGTAGATAGATATAAATGATAAATATAACTTGGCAGTCCCACTGCAAGTTGGAAACCCAGGAAAGCCATTGAGGTGATTCAGTCTGACTCTGAAGGCCTCAGAACCAGGGAAGCTGATTGTGTAAGTTCTAGTTCCAGAGCAAGGAAGATGTGATGAGAGGTCATGGCTTAATCAATGAGGCAAGAAAAAGGAGGCAAGCCGGGCCAGTGTGGCTCAGTGGGCTGAACGTGGACCCATGAACCAGGAGGTCACGGTTCAGTTCCCGGTGAGGGCACACGCCCGGGTGTCCGGCTTGTTCCCCAATCACTCCCCCACGCCCCATTAGAAGCGATGGCTGTAAGTCCGGCTAGCCTCGCTCCCCGCCCGCACTCAAACCACAGCGCGGAGGCACCCGGCCAGCTCCCGGGGGGCCGCGCGGGGCTGTCCCTGACGTCACGCGCCAGTGGCCCGCACGCCCCGCCCCGCGGCTCACGCGCACGCGCGCTCCGGCCTGCTCCGCGCCGGGCTCCGGAGCCGACGCTCCGAGGCGGCCGCACTGCGTCGCGCACGCCTGGGCGGGGCGGGTCGCGCTTCCTCCGAGCGGCGGCTGCGACGCCCCTCCAGGGTCCAAGATGGATCTCCCGGCGCTGCTCGCTGCCCCGACCCCGCGCGGGGCCCAACATGGCGGCGGCCCCGGCCGACTCCGCCAAGGCCCAGGCCCGCCCCCCGGCCCGGGCCCCGCGCGCCGCCGCCTGCTGCTGCTGCGCGGCCCCGAAGATGGCGGGTCGGGGCCCCGGCGAGGGGAGGCCAGGGCGGCGGCGGCGGGTCCCGGGCCGAGGTCGCCGCCCCTCGAGGACGACGACGACGACGACGACGACTCTTTCGTGGTGCTTCTGGAAGTGCCGCGCGGCGCCGCAACCGAGGCCTCCGGGCCGCAGGAGGCCGAGCCCGGCGCCGACGCGATTCCTGTCGGCCGGCCCCAGCAGGGCTCCAGCGGCGCCGCCCCCGGCCCTGGCGCGGCCCTCGGGGACACGGTCGCCGTCGGCGGCCAGGACTTAATGGTGCGCCTGGACCGCGGCGTCCTCACCTTGGCCTCGCAGCCGTCGGCCCCCGGCCCGCCGCCCCCGGGCCCGCCCGCGCCGCCGCCGCCGCCGCCAGAGGAGGCCGCGAGCTCGGCCGAGGGCCGCCGCGGGCCCCCGGGTCCCGGCCCGCTCGGCTACCGCTGCCCCGAGCCGCAGTGCTCGCTGTCCTTCGCCAAGAAGCACCAGCTGAAGGTGCACCTGCTGACGCACGGCGGCAGCCAGGGCCGGCGGCCCTTCAAGTGCCCGCTGGACGGCTGCGGCTGGGCCTTCACCACCTCCTACAAGCTCAAGCGGCACCTGCAGTCGCACGGCAAGCTGCGGCCCTTCGGCTGCCCGGCGGGCGGCTGCGGCAAGAAGTTCACCACCGTGTACAACCTCAAGGCGCACATGAAGGGCCACGAGCAGGAGAACTTGTTCAAGTGCGAGGTGTGCGCGGAGCGCTTCCCCACGCAGGCCAAGCTCAGCTCTCACCAGCGCAGCCACTTCGAGCCCGAGCGGCCCTACAAGTGTGACTTCCCCGGTAACCCAGGGCCTGCGGGGGGTCGCGGGGGCCCGGCCCCAGGGCCACATCCCGTTACCCCGAGTGGGTGTGGTGGCGGGGCTGGGCGGGGTTTAAACTCGGGATTGGGGGTGGGGGGTGGGGGGACAGGTACAGAAGGACGGGGACGGGAGCGCTCGTGAGGGGGTGTTCGTGTTCTAGTTCCTCCCTGGGCACCTGACCCCCGCCTCGCCGTGGGGGTCGCGGCCGCCAGCTAGCGCAGATGATCCGTTGTCCTTCCCCAGGGTGGTGGCAGCAGGGGCCTCTGAAGGTGCTTCTGTTAGTGAGAGAACCAACAGTCTTCCCAGAGTTTTGTTAGGAGACAGGTCTTTGTTTTCCTCCATCTCCTCGTTTAGAAACATTCGCTGCACAGGTGTCGGTGGGGCGTCCAGACGTAAGGCCTTGATGGTGTAGCACAGATTCTGTACCTTTAAAACAAGTTATTTATTTTACAGAGAGGAAGGGAGAGGGATAGAGAGAAACATCGATCAGCTGCCTCCTGCACAACCCCCTACTTGGGGGTGTGTCCACAACCCAGGTACGTGCCCCTGACGGGAATTGAACCTGGGGCCCTTGCGTCTGCAGGCGGATGCTCTATCCACCGAGCCAATCCGGTCAGGGCGATTCTGTGCCTTTTAGACTATTCTTTGGACTCCACAGTTTTGTCAAGTTCTGAAAGTTACCCCCACGTGACAGATGAAGTGACTCAGGCGGAGCCTTGGGGAAGAGAGAGCTGGTGGTGGTTCTTTGTCCACGGTGATTGCCTGCAGCGGTGGGGAGATAAGGGCTTCCATACCGGGAATTCTTTGTGGGGTAGGAAGGAGGGTGTAGGTGCTCTGAGAAGGAGAGTGCCCCAGGGAAGAGAAGATTCCTTCCTGGAAAGGAGTTGGCTTGGGGAAGTAGGGTAGGAGGCATTGCTGGTGGGAAAAGCCGCTGCGCCAAGGCAGGGCATGAGGGCTGTGGGGAGGGTGTGGGCGGGCCAAGCGGAGGGTGAACACCAACTCGTTAAAACCAAAAGGCAAGCACGCACCCAGCGTGAGTCCTAGCGGTGTGTTGACATGTATCACACGTTCGATGCTCTCCTAATGTAAAATATAAAAATATACTCAAGTATAGAGAGCTTGAAAGAGTGAAATGCAGAATGCCAGTAGGTTCTAGCGTTTCCTTCCCAGGTGCTGTAGATTGTTCCATGTGGCCCTCTTTCTGGAGGACGCGGCTTCAGGCCACTGATGGAAACCCTTTTTCTGTCATACACTCTGGGAATCTGAGACTGCACAGAGAGCATGATTCTGAGTGATACTAGGAAAATCAGGGATCTAGCCTGCTTTAGGGCAGGAGGTCTTCCTGAAGTTTTGAGCTAGATGGTCTGTGGGGTGTCAGTGTTTGAGAAGGGGTAGAAGCAGGAGAGGGATCAGTGAAGTCCCAAGAAATGTTCCAGGTTGAGTTTCCTTAGGGCCGACCTAGGCAGAGGCAGTGGCTGTGGGAATGGTGAGGGGGCTCCAGACGCAGAGGCCGAATAAAGGGCTGGTTTGTTGATGGGGTTTGTTCTATGTAGGCAGAGATTTAGCATGCTTGGATTTATCTGACCAAGTATATGACTTCACCAAAGCCCAAATGGAAAAGGGGGGTGGGGGTGGGTAGTAGATTTATGGCAGAGAGGATGATTTTCCCAGTTCAGTGTTGCCAGGAACAGGGCTCTTTGGGCCAGTACTTTTGTGTGGTGCTGTGCAGTGTGTATGTGCTGCGTGGTTTACCAGCACTGTGGTAGCATGTTAGAGGCTTTGAGAAGAGCTGCTATGAAGACACTTGATAGGCATCTTGCAGCCTGATATTTTCCACCCTATTGGAGCACTGGATGTTTTTGTCAAAGGATCACAATTGGTGTGGAAAGTCTGGGAGTTGCTCAGGCAGGCTCCTTTGGATGGTGGCTCAACTGGGGGCTGGAGATGGAGGTGATGGGAAAGACCATATGAATGAAGATGACCCCAGAAACCTCCTTTGACAAAGTAGGGAGCCTTGAGGAAATGGGCAAAAGGAAAAAGAGAAGCCAGATGACAGATGGGGGCTGCCTGTTGCAGAGGATATCAGGGAGGACATTTGTATGTGTAAAGGATGCAGCATCACCTCAAGGGCTTGAAAGTCTCAGGATGGTTTGTGGCCCTTCCAAGCCCAACCCTAACAGACAAAATCTTGTTTCTTAGTATCTAATTTCTCCTCCCGTTGGGTTTTCTTGGATCTCACATCTACAGCATTGACATTTGAGTTCACAAAATGTATGTAAGACCTGTGCCACAGAATGGACCGATGGCTATGATTGGAGGACTCCCTCTTGACCAGATCCTTCATCTCTAAGTCATTTTAAAACAGGTTGCTTTCGTGTGCTTGTTGGCTACCCTTAGCCAACCCTACTTTAGCTACTGCAAAGCCAGATGCCACTGGTAGTAACTTTGCAGAGGTGCTTCTGAATCATTTTTTCCCTCATCTGCGTCAGTGCCAGCAGTGTCCTGGATGGTGGCTAGTGTAGCTGTCTTCTATGATTTTTGCCACACCAGTGAGCAGGTTTGTGTTTTCTTTGTTCAGGCTGTGAGAAGACCTTCATCACGGTGAGTGCTCTGTTTTCCCATAACCGAGCCCACTTCAGAGAACAGGAGCTCTTTTCCTGTTCCTTTCCTGGTTGCAGCAAACAGTATGACAAAGCCTGTCGCCTGAAAATTCACCTGAGAAGTCATACAGGTAATGAGCTAGGGAATGCAATGTCATTTGGATCCAAGATCTGTCTTTGTAGTAGCTTGTATTTATAATTACGTGGTGTAACTTTTTCTTTTCTAAGGTGAAAGACCTTTTATTTGTGATTCTGACAGTTGTGGCTGGACCTTTACCAGCATGTCTAAACTCCTGAGGCACAAAAGGTAATTTATACATTTTGGTTGAATTACAAGTTTTGAAAATGAATGAATTATTTCTTAGTAGCAGAAGCCTGTGGATAAACTCACTCAGATTTCTTTAAGTTACAAGGAAAGCCCAGTGTAGATAATTTGGAAGTTCGGAAAGCTTTAAGAAGGAAAACACTGAGAATCCTGCTCACCCCAAGTCACCCAAAGTTTTTTTCTTTGTATACTTGTTTTTAAATTAAATTGTACTGTTAAGTACAGTTCTATATTTTTAAGAAAATTATGGTGTGAATAAGCTTTCCTCAGGTCAGTAAAAACTTTCCATGGTGATAATGACGACCTTGGAGGGCTTAGCCTATTAGAAGGTGCTGCTCAGCACTTCTGTGGATTTCATGTAATCTTCCCAAGAACTCTGACTCTGATGTTCTCACTCTCTGTTTTGCAGTGGGACTCAAGAGGTTGGGTGGTTTGTCCATGCTTGCATAGCTGGAGTTGGAGTGTTTAATATACAAATGTTACTCAGAAAAAGGCAGTGTTTATGCATAGGCTTGAGAAGGTCCTTTTGCCTTTAAGTGGATTTTCTGTGCACACTTCTTGTTGCCCTCTGTGGATTGGGAAGCTTGTTTATTATTCGGATTCCTAAACAGTGGAGGTAGCTTTATCAGTACATTTAGACTCAGCTCTTTCTAGATTGAAGCAGTACTGATTTTTTTCTGTGTCTGATTTTGGGGTTGGCTAGGTCATTAAAGTAAAGAAGAATTTCTAATTACAGGGTGACTAAATTACAAATCTGCCCATGTGGGGTAGAGACACAATTAAGGTTCTCTGAAATGTACTGATAAAAGTGTTTTTTTCAATGCAAAGCATTTATAGTTCGGTATATTTGGCAGAATTTTAAACAAAGACTCACCTTTGAGGCCTGGTGCCTCTGGGTTGTATAAGTAATCATGTCATGTTTTTCTGTCCTGGCAGGAAACACGATGACGATCGGAGGTTTATCTGCCCTGTGGAAGGCTGTGGGAAGTCATTCACGAGAGCAGAGCATCTGAAAGGCCACAGCATCACCCACCTGGGCACAAAGCCGTTTGAGTGTCCTGTGGAAGGTAGATTTTAATACGTTACTTTGAGCTGTAAACTAGTATCATATCCACATTGATGTAATTTTTAGCTGTTTCAAGGTAAGTTTTAGTTGCCTAAGGGCAAGGTGAGTGTAAGTTGTAGCATTAGATTTACTTGGTTTTTAGTTAATTGCTGTATCTTGGGAACATTGTATTGGAAAGAACAGACTTCAGAATCAGGCCTGTTTTGACTGCTGGCCCTGCAGTGCACTTACTATATCTGTGGCTCTAGTTAGTTACCTGTTTAATTTGGTGGCTGTGAGGACAGCTGGTTTTTTACATGTCCCTACCAGGTCATGAGCTGCCAACAACCCCACCAGTGAGCAGATTTGTGTTTTCTTGGTTCAGACTGTGAGAAGACCTTGTTGTAGAACACCAACAGTGGAAAATCAGGACATGAAGGAAGGTGGCTGTATTTTTGAATCTGTCTTGTTTTCCCTCTATCTGCATGCAGGTTTGTGGTCTTACTGACTGGTTATGCAGTTGAGTAGTCAGCAAGGCAGTGCCAGCTCCAGGCTTGGCTTATGTCCCTGACTTAGGGCCATTTGCTTGGTCCCTCTGGGCATCAATTTCTCACTGGTAAAATGAGAGGAATAGACCTTGGAGATCTGTTGAGATAGCTTCTAACCTTAAATGTCATAGAATTATGGTTGTTTTTTAGTAATAGCTTGATAGAGATGATTAGTATAAATTTTTTAGCACTTGAACATTAAAGGAGTTAACACTTACTTTAACTTAATCTTTCCAGCAGACCTTTGTAATGGGTAAAGATACAGGTTTAGAGTTAACTTGTTCAGAGTCACACATCTTTTACATACTGTATTTTCTGGCGTATAAGACTGCTGGGCGTATAAAATGACCCCCAACTTTTGAGAAGATTTTCTTGGGTTAAATAGTACGGACGGGGACCACATGCAGCACAAAAAGGAGCCGACTGGAGACACTTGTGGTCTCCGTCCAGCTCCATTGAAATGAATGGAGTGTGGCCGTTTTTGAGCTCCCCCCACTGTATGCGGCGACCGCAGATTTTCCAGTCTGGCTTGGAAGTTTCAGCACCCGCCCTATAAGACGACACCCGGCGTGTAAGACGACCCCCTGACTTTTGAGAAGATATTTTCCTGGGTTAAAAGTAGTCTTATACACCAGAAAAGACTGTAAATAATGTGGAACTTAAAATGTCCTTTTAAAAACAGAGTTTGCTTTCAAATTTAATTTCTTACAATGCTGCTCCAAGAGGTATTCAGAGTATGTCCCTTGCTAGTGGCCAAAACATGGACATGCAGTGCTCGTTA